>JANHFL010008487.1:465811-495051 GCA_032468155.1 Oxyrhabdium leporinum
ATAAATACATACATACATACATACATACATACATACATACATACATACATACATACATACATACATACATACATACCTCTTATTCTGCAGGGCAGTACAACTTTACTATTCCACCTAAAGCTTTATCAAATCCAAACCTCATATTCAAAAGAATAGGAAGTTTGAGACAAACTTAACAATTAATAATGATTATGATCGCTGTTGCTGTTATTTGCAAACTTGACCCAAGTTTTTTTTTCAAAAAGGTTTGCAAATTCTTTAGGGAGATGAGTAGGTAATTGAAACAATAAATTCCTTTATGGAAACCTGCAAAAAAGTACAATACATTCACACAATCTCTGACCATTTAATGTAGACAGAATCAAGCTTTTCCTTGTGCAAGTGTTCATATTAAAATGCAGTTCTATTTTGGTCCTTTCTTGTGGTGGAACATTTTCTCAGCATTTCAGTTACAATAATTTAAATTTGCCAAAGGTAATTATGATTTTCTTATTTAAATCTTTGGATGCTCCTACCTGACAAACAGTAATGGCTTTTTAAAGTCGACTTGTATTAGTTTTATGAGCCCATTCTACTGCTTAAATCAGGTCTCATTAATATTACCTTCTACCAAAGTTCTCCCACTGGGGAGCTTAGATGCCAGGGTTACTCTACTTCTGCAGGCAATGCTCGAAGGGAATGCCTGGCTGCGAAATAACTGTGGACACAGAAGGAAAGGGGAGGAGGTTTCGAGAGGAATTAGAAAGACTTCAGGGCAATGGGGAAAATTTCTGCAACTCTCTGGAGAATGCTACTGCCATTTTCATGCTTTTGCTGAAAAGAATGTTGTGATGAGGCAGAGACGCCCGCTCTCTAAGTCAAAGAGAGTTTCACCGGCCCATTTTGCAACTACAGTGTCAGGCTTAAATGCAAACACTGAACCTGACAGCTAAACCAATCAGAACTGGAATCTCTCAAATTCTATTCTTAATTCATCAATACTCAAATCTTAACATAAGTGCATTGGTGTTTCATTGACAGAATTAAAATCCACTGTTCCATAAATATAACTTTTATGTGAAAGGTCTAGAAGATCTTCCTTACATTTAATGCTAACAATTATAAAGACAATCAATAGTAAGATGTGGAAACTGAAAGAGCAAAATATCTTTGACTTTTATATTAAAATGAACAGAGATAATGAATAATGCATTTTTGGGGTTCTTTTTTGCTGAAACCTTTCTTATGGTTATATAGAATGTCCATTTGTTATAATTTTATGTTTTAGAATCAGACAAGCAAAATTACACCTTCTATCCTTGCAGGCTTCATTTTTGCATAATAATTCATCTTAAAATAATCCTAAAATGCCATTATTATAGAAACAAACAAAAAAATCCACAACGAAAGTCAAAACTTTACACATATGAACGCAAAACTCTGGTTTCTGTTATTATGGAGAAGCACTGAAAAAAATAAACACATTATAGAGCTGAGAAATTAGTATCATGCATATTATAACAATTATTGATTACTGATCACTAACGACTGAAATCTTGCACCCAAATTTCTTAGTATCTTATATTATACTGATAAAACAGATGTTCATTATTAATAAAGGAACATAAAAGATGCATTATGAAAGATGGAAAGAAAAAAATAGAAATTGGCTGCAATTTTGAATAGAGGAATTTCCGAAATGAACCTGTATCATTCAAACCATTAGAACACACCCAGCAGAGTGAGACAATTATCTGCTGGACGTAATAAGACCTGTTTCTTTTGGTTTGCAAAATCTAAAGAAACCCAACCCAAAACATCGTCTGTGGGTCTGACCTACTTTCTTTTTAAAAATACAAATCCCTCTTGTGGTCTTATTTTAATAAGCAAGAGAAGAATCTGGCAGCCATTATATAAGGGAAACCAAGCCAGTGTATACAACTGTAACACATTTGCTTGTTGCTGCTACAAAAATCCAAAATACATTTTAGTCTTTTGACCTTCCAAAGTATACAGATGCATTCTCTTGAGAGAGTGCTATAGAGGACTTAGTTCTATAGGAGGATGAGATGTTTTGTTTAGATTTCTTGAAATTTCCCAACATTGCTGTAATCCCGTAATTTCTCTTAACATGAAAGGAAAATAACCCCAGATTGGGTGACCATCAATTAAAGACACAAGTCAACTTCAAGGGAAGTTATTTCTAGCTCCAAAACAGTCCAAACAAGCTGTTTCCAATAATATAACAATCCTAATACAACAAGCCAAAGGACATCTAGTCTAGCATTTGCATCAACTGCTCCAGGAAGCTCCTAAGAGCGCTTTAGGGACTGTAACTTTTTTCTACATTCATCAACTAGTAGTTGGGATATACTGCACTTTATAGGAGGAAACTTACTGCCTAATGAAAATGTTTTCTTCCATGAATTTATCTGGTCCTCTTTTAATGTAGTTAAAATTTAACTACTGGTGGAGTAAAGAACTACTTCTTTTTATTCATCTTGGTTTCCTATATTTAGCTTTAATGGATGTCTCCATATCCTACATATGTGAGATACTGCGGGGAAAAAATCTCTGTGCTTGATTTTTATTCATTTCTATTATGTTGCCTCTTTATTGTTTCTCTAAACTAATGGGTCAAAGGTTGTAGTATTTCCTCGTAGGATAGTACTTCTAAGCTTGGTTGACTTTTTCAGTATGAAAGACAGAAATTATAGTCCTATTTCTAACAGGGGGCATAGCTGGTAAAATGATCAAGAGCGTTGTAAATTATTGCAAGTTTCCACTCTTATACATATTATAAACTTTTATAATAAAATTGAATAAAACCCCAAATAAAACTAATCTTTATAATAGTACCACTAGAATAACATGTAGTCCTCGACTTATGACCACAATCGGGATCAGAATTTCCATTGTTAACAAGGTGGTTGTTATATAAGTTGTGCCCGATTTTATTACCTATATTGCCATGGTTGTTAATCAAATTACTTCAGTTGTTAAATGAATCATGTGGGAATTAAGTGAATCTGGCTTCATACCAACCTAGCTAAAACTCAATTAAAAGTATTTAGAGAACTATTTGAATGTCACAAAGAAGAAAGTCGAGAAAAATGAATATAGTCAACTACCTAAAACTCTAAGCAAAGCCCTCCAAGTAACAGGTTTCTGGATCTTACACCCTATTTAGCAAAAAGGAACTTTTTGTGAAATGGATGATTATATACAGTATATCACAGAAGTGAGTACACCCCCTCGCATTTTGTAAACATTTAAGTGTATCTTTTCATGTGACAACGCTGAAGAAATGACACTTGGCTACAATGTAAAGTAGTGAATATACAGCTTGTATAACAGTGTCAATGTGCTGTCCCCTCAAAATAACGCAATACACAGCCATTAATACGTTATTTTGAGGGGACAGCACATTTACAGTTATACAAGCTGTATACTCACTACTTTACATTGTAGCCAAGTGTCATTTTTTCAGTGTGGTCACAAGAAAAGATATACTTAAATATTTACAAAATGCGAGGGGGTGTACTTACTTCTGTGACATACTGTATATGCCATCATCTTGCAGTAACGCCCCATTATATTCTACATCAATCTGACAATCTGTAAACAAAATACATGAACAGAAATTGGACATCAGCAATGGTTAATATTTTTAAAAAAACGAATAGGGGAATTTTTCAGTTCTCCAGATGATGCCACTGACAACCCTTGAGAAAACCGGAGACTGATTTCCACACTAGACTTAAAATTTCTCCCAAAAATAGCAAAAATCAGAAGTCTTTTAGGGTACTAGAAGTTCGGTGCACGAACACGTAATCTCTGCTTTATAAACACTATCATTCACGTGCTCACCTTGTCATCCATTTTCCTCCTTAATCAGAATAGATTCCAGGTACCTATTTTTCACACTTTACATAGTAATTTTTTTCTATCAATATGACAAAATTTGTGTTTTTCTTATAGAAAAAGTTGTTAGGGAAAAAGTGTAAAATGATATATTAGGAAAAACCCCATACTAAATTTAACCACTGGATAATGGTCTCTCTCCTGCCCAAATCTGCTCCTTAAACCATCCCACAAACATCAACATCTGTTGACATTATCCCTCTGCCTTGGATGAAATAGAAATCTTAGAATGTTTCCTTGAAAAGTCCAGATTAATCCAACCCTTAATAGGTAGATTGGCTGGCTGCTGTTCTGACCAGTGGTGCTTAAGTCTTTTTCTTGAAAGAGAACACTTATACAGGTATCAATATACATGTAAGCTTGGTGATTGGGCACTGGTATGTTCAGAATGGACAACAGAACTCGGTTGCTCATTACAAGTTTGTTCTGCATTTTTTAGCTTGCCCTTTCAAATTGTATTTGGTTGAACTTTCACGATCCAGACTTGTACCATTTTTTTTTTCTTTTTCAGAACCGGGGGCATACAAATAGTCCTCAACTTACAACAGTTCATTTAATGACCTCTGAAGTTACCATGGCATTGAAAAAAACGGGACTTATGACCATTTTCCACACTTACACCCACTGCAGCATCCCCATGGCCATGTGATCAAAATTCAGACGCTTGGCAACTGGTTTTATGAAAATTGCAGTGTCCCAGGGTCATGGGATCACTTTTTGCGACTTTCTGATAAGCAAAGTCAATGGGGGGGGGGAGCCAAATTCTGCAGTGATTCACTTAACTCTGGCAAGAAAGTTGTAAAATGGGGCAAAATTCTCTTAACTGTCTTGCTGAGCAACAGAAATGTTGGGCTCAATTGTGGCCATAAGTCGAGGACTAACTGTATATGGTGGAACCATAGCAGATACAGCCATCAATTTGATAAGATCCAAACAACTGCCTTGAAAATTTATACCAGGAAAAAAAACCCAAATAAAAACATAATCCTGTTTTCTCTCTGAACGGATTTTACTTTAAAACCTTGAATTAGTCTCATAATAAAAATAATTTGCTCCTTTCCCAATGTACAAAAGTAACACAGAGGATCAAGATACACATGTAAGGGTCGCAAGAGTGAATACTTCACAAAAATAGCTTGAGTTCAGAAGCCAGCAATGGAACAACTGGCACCCTTATGCAACCCTCCAAAGCACTCAACATTACCCCAGTCTGAAAACTGAAGAAATCTGTTGGTAAAAGCTAGCTCTTCTGTTCCAAAATTGCCAACAAACTTCAACACAGACCAGCCTTAAATATTACTTAATGTTTTCTTTATTTAAAAGATCATTCACAAAATACCATATCCATAAATTTACTTTGTCATGAAGCAGAATGTGTTAAGTGTTTGGAAATTTCTCTTTACACATTTAAAAATCAAATGGATCGACTGAGTGAGCCTTGCATGGAGAAATCTTGTTTTTTGCTCTTAAAATCCTGGCTCTTCCTTACTTACAGCGGAAGAGAGATTATTGGGTGGATTTTGTTTAGAATACAACCACACAGTGCATGTCTTAAAGAAAGTTAGTGTTAAACAAATGGTTCTTATTCTCAAAAATATGCTCAAATTACAAGGTGGTCAGGAAAAGAAACATTTGCTCTTTTGTAAATCATGAAGATCTTTGCTAATAATTTTATTTATATCCAAATAAAAGCTGCTCTTGGAAGTTTGCTAATTAATTTTGCAAATTGAAAGACCTGTTCTTGAAATTGGACAAGATTTAGCATTTAAAAGGAGGTGAAGTCCCAGGAAAGAGAAAGCCTCCAATACCTGCCAGTTTCTATCCTGTTATTTGTATCAAAGCTACAAATAAGATATGTTAGCACTGAAGTCAAGCACTGCAGGTATTCCCACTTTGCCCAGGCTGAGCCACGAATCCTACAAACTGAACAGCTGCACAGGCGACAAACTTCTCTTCAAGTTTACATCACTGTTTAGTGCTTCTTTCTTTCTAGGTTACTTGCTGCATCCAGCTTTTTCCAGCAGAATTTATTCACACAGAGACGCAAGGGAAATGAACATTTGTCAGCCGCTCAGTTTGCTAGGTCTCCGTGCTGTTAAGATGCCAGTTGAAACTGTATAATGTGGTGCTCTCCCCTCTGCTTATTGGAGGAGCTAAACAGGAAAAGCACAAAACATACTGAAAGAATCAAAATGCTGGCATGGCGAAGTTAAGACACCATTTCATTTAAAACAAAGCGCCTCCAACCTCCCAAAGGGAGAAAAAAAAATCTTTATTTAAGAAATTAGTTAGAAAGCCATTAGCAATTCTGTGGAATTTTTTTTTTTTTTAAAAATGCAGAATATGTTGGAAGAAAGTCCTGGGTGTTACAGAGTTGGCACAAATGTCAACAAGCACCAGCCTCTAAGCACTAGTGGGAATGACACAGGCCAAGTCAAGAATGCATCAAACTGCATTTTTCATGCCAGACTCAGATGCAGACACATAACTTCTGCTCCAGGCAGAGCCCTGCACAGTGCCAGTGGGGCCCAGAGCAGAGGGCTTAATCTCTTGCTCTTGCTGCAGTTTACATTTTAAACTATCCCGGAAGAAACTGATTTTGGATCTATTCCAAAGTGCCCAGTGGCTTTACTCTGTGTTGCAGGAGCTTTTTTTTTTTTTTTGCAACATTTTCACTTGGGCAGGACTCTTTTGAGCTGAGGGTCACTGGGAGCGGCTGAACATGCCGCGGAGAAAGAAGCACTGTGGAAGGCAGAGGGGAACAACTGGAGTCTGACTCAGATGTCTGGGAAGAAGAGAGAGTCAGAAACGAAGAAAAAGGTGAAGCAGCACCTCGGATTAAAGAAAGCCACTGTGGAAGCGGTGCTCTATCGGCTGGAAGCCAGCCCTGAGCCTAGAACGAGGGAAGTCTGGGGCTGGGGAACTTAAGAGAATGCAGGCACTACATACAGCGAAGCCAAAAATGTGCTAAAAACCACTTGTTAACAGCTGACATGCATTCACAAGCTCTGGTTTGCTTTGTTTTCCATTTCAGTTTCAAGGAGGACAAGTGTCAGATGGTAGGAATGGTGGCTGCGGGGTTAATGTTCTGAGCTCAGTGAGACACTCTGGGCTGTCTTGCGTTTCCTCCCACCCCCACCCAGCCCCTCCCTCAATCCCGTTTCCCCCACTCTTGCCCCCTGAGTGCCCTCATTCATTCTCCTTTACTATTTCATCCCTTGGCTTGGCTCCACCAAAGATGGCAGAATTGGGATTGGCTACTTGATTGAGGGGCGTAGCGACTGTCCGGGGCTTGAGCTGAAGTCTGGGCCTCTGGGCTCTTTCCTCTGCCAAAAGAAAAAGAAGAGGAGGAAATTAAGCTGAGAGGTGATATGGCTGTTTTCTCAATCTGAGTTATGGATGAACTACAGTCCTTATTATGGCTATCCTGTACCTCTGGAAGGGCTCTCATGCAAGGCATTTCATGCAACAGGGCTCAGTTTTCCTATTCCATTACAAGTGGGATCGGGAGAACATAGCTGCCACCCTAAAACCAAACCACTTTCCAAACTTAAAGCGGTATGAAAGCACAAGGTGTCATCCACAGTGACAATTATCCACGTAATCCATTCTCTTCTCTCAGTTTCTAGCTGTCTAGCTATTTAGACTACATCCCATCACAGCCTGAAGGACATCTGGTTAAAGAAAATTTCCCTCATGCATCATTGATCAACATGGTGCCCTCCAGATGTACTGGACCAATTATCAGAACTCTTAGCCAGAATGAGTCTAGAGAATGATCCAAAATATCTGGAGGACTCCAGGCTGGGAAAGGCAGCGTTACTTGGGTTACAATCCTCCCTGAATGACAAAGTTATATGTTTGCCTTACTAGAGGGCACTGCTGAAGTTTCAACAGGACAGATCTGCTCAGGCAGAAGACAATACCGCGAGCATCAGATTTTAGGGGAATTGACTTTTTTCCTCCCTCTATAAATCATCAGAAGTGATCCTAGAATTTCCCTCAATCTACTGCAATAGATCTGGGTTGCACAAAAAGTGAAACCAGGGATAGTAAAGCAATCAGAGGCACTCCGAGAACGAGATGGACAGTACCTAAAGTTGTTAAAAATCAATGATCTAATCTATCTAATCCAGGGGTGTCAAACTCACGTTGTCACAGTGGTGTCATGTAACGTATCAGGACTTTCCCCTCCCCCTAAATTGGGTGTGGGCATGGCCAGCGTGTGACGCATCCGACCCATGGGCCAGAGTTTGACAGCCCTGATCTGATCTGATCTATCTGATCTAATCTAATCTATCCACCTGCCCAACCACCCACCTTTATAGCTTCTACCATGAATCAACTATTAGAAGAGTCACATGGCATTGCCCAAGGTACAGAAATCTATAATGGAAACCATAAGAAGTCTCATGTGACTAACAAATTTTATTAAAAGGCATAATTTTTGTGAGCTACAGCTTCACCATATGAAGCAGCTATCCTCCTATAATATCTAAAACCTGTACTGGAAGTTGGATGTGGGACTCACATTGAGCTTCCTTTTAAGTACTGAAAATGGAGTTCCTGCACAGTTGTGTACTGTGTTACAGCACTTAAGCAATGTAGACTACAAAACTGGGCTGAGAATTAGCTATCTCATTTTGCCATAATACAGGGCAAGAAACCGGTGGTGCTCCAAATGTGCTATAAAATCCAGCATCTGGCACCACTAGCCTATATTACCTGGGGTGACACCAGTGGAGTGTTACAATTTAGAGCTCAGTAACATCTGAATAACTGTTGGTTCTTTATCTGGGACAGGGGAGAAAGGAAGATAGCCTACCTTCTGTTGGCTCTCGGAAATCCATAGAAGACCCACGCATTGGTGGACCATCCCTGAAACGACCTGTGCCCCCCATGGGTGGGGCACCTCCTCGTCGATCTCCAGGACGTGTTCTACCTCGGCCTCCTAGGAAGTCATCATCTCTGAAACCTACTGAAGAGAATATAGCATTTAGTATTAGCTCTCTTGATATCTCTGCCCCAGGGAAAACTTGCTAATGAAGGATTTTTCCAGGCCATTCAAAGATCAATTCTAAAAGTCAGCTAGTTTTTAACTCCCTAAGACACAGACATTTATTAACAACCCAGCTGAAAGAGAGAGTGAACCAAAGCCTATATAAATTTCTATCAGTGCAGCAAGGGGATGTACAAGCAGAGTATGAACATCCCCCCGCCCCCCATTCTTCCACTTCTGGCAGAGCCCCCATTATTTGTTCTATAAGGTCCCTCCACTGCTTATCTTTTGCTGTGAGAGATCTGACTTTTCTGGCACCAGGACAATTGTACAATTACATGGTTGTGGATGTATTAGTGTTGCTATTTTTCTTAGTTGTACCATATAATTTTATTACTAGTTTTGCTTTTATGATTATCAGTACTGATCCGCTAAATTTCCTGATAAAAGAAAGGATGTGCTTAGAATACAGATGTTGTGAGGTTGAATATAGCAAGGGGAACAGAAGTCCAAACTTTGCACTTGCAATACAAACTGAAGGTTATGATTTCTGACTGCAACAATCGAATTAGGATTCTTGCCTTCTGATAAATTTCAAGATTGAATTTTCTGAAGTAAAGCTTCCTTTCTGGCAACAGTCTACTTCTTGGTGCTATTGTTTAGATGCATTTTTAACTGAAGAAATGTCCTGTGAACTGCTAGTGGCCAGCCCCTATTATAGCTAAATCTTAATTAGGATGCAAGGGTAAACTACCACCGACACACCGATGATGCTGAAAATCTCAATCTGACTTGAAGAAGAATTAGAATAAATATAAGTGATGATAAAAAAAGAAAATAAATGGGGAAGGGCAAAAAAACCTAGTTCACCAGGATGGAGAGAATTAAACATCTGAACACATAATCTGTACTGTACAGCAGAGCAATAAGAGGCTGTATTTTCAGCCTTTTATTCCTCTGCTGTGTAGCCCATTATCTAGATTCCTGCCAACCTCCTCCACAAACACAACATGTTAGCGTAAGAATGAGGCTTACAGCCTTAAATACCCATCTATAAAATGAGAACAATTTAGAGTTTGCATTATATGAAAACATTTCCTAAGTTCCTTTCACACAGTGGTAAAGAGCAGTAAAGGGACATGACTCCTTCCTGAGGACGTTTCTGTTTGGCTCAAGGAGCACACCCAGCTGAAGCAGTTCTCTACCTCAGACTTAAATAAATCTAAGATTGCACGGGCCTTCCTTCCCTGCTGACAACACGTACTGTTAGAGGAAAGAAACAGTGATCTTACCCCATTTAGTTAAAATTGTAAGAATTGTATGTCACCCAGAGTCACTTGGCTGAGATGGGCAGCTATAGAAATTGAATAAATAAGTAAAGACCAGCTGGAGGAGAAGGTGAGCATGCTTTCAAAAGGGGGGTGGCCAAAGAAGCTATCTTGGTGAACTTTAGTTACAGGACTGGGAACTGCTGATATATCCTAAGGAATGGAAGGCAGACGAGCCATCTGTTCTGCTGATGGTAAAATGGAATAATTTAGAGCTTTACAATCCAAATCAAGCCAGGTGTTCTTTTGAAAACAATTTAAGACACAAGAAACCATATTTACATTCATCAAACCCAATGTATTCATATATTTAGCCTTCAAGGATTCCAACTCCAATATTCCTAGATCTCTGTGCCCAGCTATATGCACCAAATGTTTCCACAAATTTTGAATACATATAAGAGAGATGACGGCCATATTCTTAAAAAATGGAAGTGATATTTTAAATTTCACCCTATTGGCCTTAACATTTGAAGACCAATAGAAGGTAACAAGATGTCAGGGTAAAAAGTCAACAGATTTGAAAAAAAAATCAGTAATATTTTTTTTTAAAAAAAGAGAGAAATACTGCTACCAGCACTGAATTCATCTCTGGAATCCCATCCACCTCCTCTCGATTCCCGCAGACTTCCGCCCATGCCTAAAAAGAAAATCACATGGGTGAATGGGGAAGACAGAAAGTTCTAGAAGTTTTCACAGTCAATGGCCAGAAACCCCCCTATTTTAAATTAGCGCAATCCTTGCATTCATTTAAATCTGGCAACTGTATTCTGAAGGAGAATGTGGCTAGATCACAGGTGGAACTGATATCTGAAACTCTGGAAAAAGATAAGAGTTATCAAAGAAAGGGGAATATCCGGGCGTAATTCAAGCCTCAATTAAGAAAACGTGTGATGAGCCAGCATCCCCAGAAAATCAAAGTTTAAAAAAAGTTTATTTCATGTTTGTGAATTAAGCTACAACTATTTACATACAATCATTAAATACACTACATTATGAAGATGGAAAGTGAGGTCTTTTTCTGCAAAACTAACAGACAGTTCTCAATCAGCTGCTGTTGCAGTACCTTGGAGTGTTAAGCTTCATCATCAATGTAGCTACTTAAGTTATGGAATTAGCAAGTCCAAGAAATGAACACATTGCTAAATAAACCCATTCCCTTTTATTTAACAGTGCTGTCAACCACACATAGTTCAGTCCTGCACTGAATCCATGATTTCAAGAACATGGTAATGAAACCGATCACTTAGTACAGAGGAGAGCCTTGGAATTCATGTTGCTGCCTCCTTTTTACTACAAGACAACAGACTTGCAATCCTATTAGAAAAGCCCAACCCTGTAGATTTTCCTATCTGGCAGAACCCATATGGATTTGATTAATATATGGAGTCTTCTGAATCTGGATGGGTAGGATTGCAGCTCTTTAGAACAAGGAAAGAAAACCTTTAGATGGTTTTGCTTAAGCAAGATCAACCATCTGAGACTTTCAGAGGAAATTTATTTTTTTCCTTAAAAACCTCCCCTGAGTTAAATTATTTTAGAGTTATTAACAAAATAACAGAATTGGAAGGGACCCTGGAGGTCTTCTAGTGAACTAATCACTCAATTTGTATGTTTCCCACTTCACAGTGGTGCAGAAAAATGCCACCAATTTTTGGCAGTTGTGCTAGAGGCAATTCCAGGGGGCACATGCTGCCCTGGGATCTTGGTCTGCCTTGCAACAAGAGACAGGGGCATTAGCAGACTATTTTGGAACAGCTTGCCAATTCTTCAAGGAAGTTCAGAGGTTTGTTCACTCAAAGATCATTTACCTGCTAATTTCTATTTTAGAATCTCAATATATGCCACTATATCAACCTTATCTTTAAAAGTAATTATCATGTATATATAACTGACACTTGTATGTACTATTAGACCCAAGAAATTATTTTGATAATCAATCAGCAGATCTAAAAGTTCTATTAAACAGTAACATACTTATATTTACCTTCCAGCCAAAGCAAGTACATAAAGAGGAAGAAACATTAAATCCTCTTTCGTGGAGACAAAATATAGATAAATCTACATCCAGATCTTCAAATACAAGTATGATTTGGATGTAGATCTGGAAATGTAGAACAGATCAAAAACCTGTTTTTTTTACAGGTTTCCAAGCTAATTCCAATAACAAATGAGCTTGGACAGGAGAGCATTTATAGCATTGTCCACTTCAAAGTGATTCCAAAAAGATGCTTCAGGGTATGAAGGCTGTGAACATAGTACACAAGAATTGGTGTCTTTTACCAGCATGTCTGCAGTGCCTTTTTGGAACCGAAAGTGAAGCACAACACAAACTCCAAAGAATCACAGATCAGAATGGGTCCAATTCTAGACATAGGAAACTAACTGCGCCCACATGCCTAGGGTAATGTCTGCACATGTACAAAAACCTACAATTTCAGGAACAGAAAGTTCTGGAGAACTTGGGATATTTTGTTTCTTCTCTGAATTTTGCATCCAAATTGGCACGGACCGGAGGAAAAAGAATTTTCTGCACTTTTGGAAAGTTGTTACTGGAATGATCGTTTTTGCTTAAGAACCTCCAACAATCTCTAGCAAGCAGCCCCACTGTTCAATATACATTTTTTTTCTTCCTAATGTCTAGCTAGGATTACATTTAAAGTAACTGAAGCATATTAATTAGAATTCCAAAACAGGTAGTCTTCTACTTACTTAGTCACTTAGTGAGCTTTTAAAGTTATGAGCTTTTAAAGTTATCTACTTGTGACCCAGATTCGAGGTTCTGATGATTGTCCCCTCCCATGTGGTCACACTTGGCACCTGGGCCACACTGACTATTTTGCAGCATCCCGCAGTGACATGACCGTGTTTTATGATTTTGCCAAAACAAACCAAACGTTTACTTCCAGTTCTCAGCAAAACTATGCCCATCATGACACTTGGCCAAGGACTATCTGAATCCAGGATGACTGAAAACAACATACTCTATCACTGATTTGACAGTGCTTCGCCTTATCACATTCTGTAACCTTGCCTCCTTTATCACTACTGGATCCAAACTAACAATGAACTTCTTAACAATTTTAGTTTAATTAATTTACACTATGTTCACTTTGCCATTTCTTTCAGTCTGCTTGGAAGTTCCTCCCTTGAAGTTCTTATTAGCAATAGAATATTCCTAGATTCACCATCCTCTAAACTGGTGCTGAGGGGAAGCACTGTATTTTTTTAAAAAATGCTCGTGTACCCCAAGATTTCCATGGAAGGACCCCCAGTTGTCTTGTGAAGGGTAGGGATTGTTGAAATTCCATGAGATTATTTTTTTGTAGGGTACCCAGTTGCTAATATTTCCTTAATGGTATGAAATTATCTGCCTGGCTCTGAGGCTGCATTTTAGATCATTTCCTGTATTCTACTAGAAGGCACTTATATCTTCCATATAATGCCGGAAGATTGCCAGTGTTGCACTGCTGACACTTAATGCTACACACGAAGACATGCCTGCTTAAGGTGGCATTAATACAATCATTCCAATTTGCAGTGCGTAAGAACAGCCATGCAGGACGTCACCTCTGTCATCTGGACCGCCACCTTTTCTGAAACCGAAGCCACCTTTGTCTTGTTTCCTGCCTTCAGCTATGTCCACTCGGAGAGACCGGTCGCCAAAAAGCTGTTGGGTTGAATAAAAAAATAAATTGTTTCTGAAGTAGATTACAGATAAAAGCGGCTACCTCTGTAGAAACTACATTTCACAAGGGTATTATACTTACTGCTCCATCGAACGTCAGAGCTTCTTTAAGTGACTCAACCTCATCAAACTCTACATAACAAAATCCTGAAATGTAACAAATAAATAAATATAAATATTATGTGAGAGCCATTCTGGTATGGTTAAGGTGCCAGGCTAGAAACTGTAAGACCGTGGGTTGTAGTCCCATCTTAGGCACAAAGCTAGCTGAGTAAATTTGGATCAGTCATTCCCCAGTGTAGAAAGAAGGCTATGATTAACTACTTGGAAATGTTGCCAAGAAAGCTCTGTGGAATTATCCAGGCAGTCACCAAAACTCAAGACTGACTTAAAAGGGTGTGAATGAATGCATATACACATAAATAAAATCAGGAAAACTGCTCTCATTTTGGCACTGGAAACTAGGTGTGCACGTATGATCATCGGTTTACCATTCTCATAAAACTGATTTGACTCCTTGAATTCTGTCCCTCAACAATTTAACTTCCTGATTTGAAATACAGATTATAGAAAAATAGAAGCATGAAAACATTTGTTCTAGAGGGATACAAAATGTTTTATATTTGAAATGTTTCAAGCTCGGTTTCAGTAAAGCTTATAGGAAACAATGATAAGATACATTTATTAAGACCAAAGCAGCTGCTTTGTATTTGAAACAGCTATTTTAAGATCAAAAAATTCTGCATACTTTAAATTTGTTCCTTACATAAATTTTTCTTACAGGTAAGATGAGAAGCCCTTTGCTAAGACTTCTTACATAATGAGATAAGCAGCTAGTACTTGATGTGTGTGTATTTGCAGTTAAGTTTAAAAGGGAATTTATGTATGTTGGGGTAAAATTGTTAGGCTGTTTATGTTCTCTAGAGCTTGTTTATTTTCCTGAAGATGTTTTATCATGTCCCCACAACAATCTTGTGATGTAGGCTGGGCTGAGTGACATCTTAGTGACCTAAAGTTCACCCAGTGAGTTTCTGTGCCTACAGGTAGACAAAGAACCCATGTCTTCTTGCTCTTAGTCCAACACCTTCACCAAAATACATAACCTTTTATTAGCAAATATAGTTGATTGGATATGCAGGAAAACCTTGTTATGTTGCTTATTCCTATTAAGGGTTTCAGCTGGTCATACCTTTACTTTACACAAGCCCTTCTCTCCTTCACTCCTGCAAGAGGCATTTTCTGTGATCAATCAGCATCTTTATCTTCAATGGGTTATTTTGGGACAAGCTAAACTGCTGCATGAGGTTCTCTCCCTAAATATCACAATCTATGCTACCAGCATTAAGGTTTCCCCTGGAGATGCTGGCTGATAGATCACATATCCCCATGGTCCAACTCAAGTTACGTAGCTACCATAGTGTACATTTATCTGTATCATTCAATTACAAAATATTTAAAATGAGTACCTCAAAAGTTGGCATAATTCTAATGCTATGGTAGTGGTCCCTAGAATCCCTTTAAAGATACAGACAGTTGTATTCTTTAATTTGACAAAAAGAGCAAGTTACTAAATATATGGGAATGGTTTTATTTTCTATATCTAAACATTGAAGCTACGTTATAATTTACATTATTATGAACTTAGATTTTGATTTCCCCCATCCACTCTTTGGAATGTGCTTTCTGACTTACCACAGAAAAGCAAAAAATGGTCCTCATGCCAAGCACATGTACACATGCACACAAAGGCACACTCAATCTCACACCTTTGCTCTACAAAGAAACAGCTACCATAATCCCAAAACTTTATGATAAAGATTTGGGAGATATAAAACCACCTACCTTTAAATTTATCTGTCTCTTTGTCTCTGACTAGTCGCACACTTCTTACACTGAGATCCTTAAAGATGGCATCAATATCTCCTTGAACTGTGTTGAAGGGGAGGTTACCAATGTATGCTGTAAAGGGGGGCTCTGTTGGAAGCTCTTTCTGTTTACGTGTACCAAGAGCGGAACTGCCACGAGACCTGTTGACAAGGGTAGGATTATAAGTCATACCTGAGTGCTCCCTGTGGGAGTAGCAGCTAGGGCACGCTTAGAAAACTCAGATAATGGAGAAGCACTTCTGCATCAAGCGGCTAATCTTGAAACCAGGTAGAGGTAATCTGTGGTTTGCAGACCCCCAAGCATCTTATTAACCATTTCGAAAGTCTAAAAATGTACATCAGTATAAAACCAGACCACTCATTTTGGTAGGGTTTTAAAGAGAAAAGTTATTGCCTTAAACTTTGCAGGGCGTTGCAGCACACATGCACAACTCAAAACACTTCCCCCAAATCAGATAATTTTTACTGTTTCCCCCTTACTTTAGGAATAAAATCACCACAGAGGCTTAATTCATCCTTTTTACCACTTGACCTCCCATTCCAAAAATGGGAAAGCTAAGTTCAACAATATCAGCTCTGACTATTTGGCAGTATCATGACACCAGCCACCCAGATGGGAATCAATGAGAAAAAAGGAGCTTCCCTCCTCTTGCCATAAAGAGGGATCCCCAAACCCTTCAGCTCATCAGCCCCTTCACCAAGTTTCAGGTTGCTCATTGAACCCCACTATATGTAAATGATTTACTAAACATTATTTTAACTAATAGTACTACAAATAACATCATCAACACCAACATCCACTGAGCCTTAAGAATCAATACTGACCGCCTACAAGAACCCTGCTTTTAAACACCCAAAGGCAATTTTTTTTTAGCCCAGAACAACGGAGATGATACATCTAGCAGTTGTATTCCTCAAGAAACATATAAGATTTAGATATTGTAAAAAAGTAACAGTACAAAGAAACATGATTATATTGTACCATACAAAATGTTATAAGCTTCATTATTAATGTAAGGAAGATCAACCCCGATGCTGAGCAAGTTACAAGGAAATATAATTGACAGAGAAGGGAGAATTCAACAGCGGTTCAGGAGGAAATGTATGTTAATAATCTAAATTACAAGAAGTTTTTGTTTAGTGACTGCCTCATTTAGCGACTGTTCAATTATGATGGTGATGAAAAAGTAACTTTATCACCAATGTTTGCATTTCTGATCATTGCAGGTATGTAAATCAAAAGAAAGTTGAAGTGAAAACATTAGCAGTCATGATTTTACTTAATGACAGAGCTGCCAGTCCTAACTGTAGTAGCTAAACGAGGACTACCTGTATGCTCTCTGATTAACTGGGAATTCATATTCGGATTAATCATTAGTTAGACCTAGGTTAGTAACATGGTATCTGTCACATTCTTTAGAACACAATTTCTTCCTCTTTAAAAATGAGCGACAGTTTTGAATTTCTTTTACGATAGACTGGGTCAATAAAAGGAATGCTGAAACCTTCTCTGAAACCCTCAACTGTTTCAACATGATATCTGAGGTATAGTGTGCCAACATCTTTTCTTCGGTGGCTACTCGTTTTGTTAATGAAACGGAATGGATCCAAAATGCACAAAAACATACTGGGAAAGCAAGAGTTGGGACCAGCTTGGAGAAAACAAACTGCTCGAAGGAACATGAGATTCCATGAATATCATTTAAGGAACATGTATTTATACTACAGCTCCTCTTGCTTTCACTCACTCATGTTTTAGTCACTTCTGGATTGGATTACTGCAATGCACTTTACATGAGGCGGTACTTGAAGACCATCAGGAAGCTGCAAATAGTCCAGGATGCAGCATAGCAAAGGACTAGGATAGGACTAAGTCTGATGGTTAGTAGTGTGGGTCGTTATGGCCCTTTGGTAGGAAGGTATGATGTGTTTTATGTTCTTGCTTTTTTTGGTTTTGCAGTGAACTGCCTAGGATTATTGTGCGATATAGGCAGCAATAAAAGTCTTTCAATACATAAGCCCATAATTAGCATCTCGGAAGTATCTGTCCCGTTTACCAATTGAGATGAAATAAAATATATTTTATTGCTAAACATAAACCAGTTGCACTACGTGAAAGTAGACATTTATTTATTTTTTAAAACTATCATGGGGAACAGCTAATGACAGAACTTTTCATGTGAATTTAAATAAGAGTACACATTCTCCTCTTGTACAAGGAACCATTCCCTTAAAACACCAGCATCTGGTTGTGTTTCTTATAATCATTGGCCATGGCCAATGTGAAAAATTAAGGTTTTGAGATTGCATCTTGTTCTTACCCTTGGAATTAAATAAAGCCATAAGACTATCACTTTCTTGCCTACAGCTGTGGTCGAAGCAAATGATATCACTCTATACAACATTTTGGAAAATATAACTATTCACTGAGCAGCGTATGGAGCAATAGATCTCTAGCAACTACAGTAAAATGCAGCCTCAGAGATTTTCTGAGGATGATTAAATGCCATGACAGAACACCTGTGATTCCTGCAAAGTTTCTCAAATAAATTTCCTGAACTTCCAATAAAACCAGCAACTGTGAACAGGTTTTGTGATAAGTTCATAAGTTTCTACTTGCTATATTAGCTAGAGAAAAAGGCACAGCACATTTCAGAGTGCACTCTGGAGTAATTTATGGCAAGGATATTTACAGATGCATTTATTTCCAGGACCTTAGAGCAGAGGAAGGACCTCCAGAGCAGCTCACACACACTTAGTAAGGGCACTTGTCTCAGGTTTAAGAACTTGAGCAGTTACTTCTGACACCAAGTGTAATCACTGAAAGAAAATAAATCTCAGAATCTACAACAAAGTTCCTGCAATGGATGAGCAACATCTCAAGAGTATCCCTAAGTTTTGAAAGTATCCTTCTATGCATACTAATTCTGTATGTAGCTATACCTCTGTGCATATTTATTGAATTAATTCACAGTTAAGCATGGAAAGGACTGATACTAAAATATTAATTTCCAATTTTTGGCGGTCATGAAAAGAAGTCTGACAAATCTAGCACATCCAGAAGAGGTTGTCAGTGAAGTGTCTCTAAATAGCTGAAATCCTGTAAAAAACTGAAATAGCTTTTAAGTTTAGAGTAATATAGGATAGAGAAAAGGAAGGTCTCCAAATGCCTGACTGACATAAGAATTCTTTAAGAATTATCTCGGAGGATGACTTGAGCAAGATTAAAAATAGCTCATCTGAAGAAAACAGTATAGGGAAGACTATTCTAGAGTTTGGGGTATATTTCTTCCAAGGGCTGGTCCATTTCTAAAATTTAAAGTAAAGCATTCATTTCCTATTCATTTTTCATGCAGGATAAAAAGGAAAACAAAAAACCCTGAGAAAATAGAGCTAGTGATAAACAATACCACTGTGGACATAAAATGCTTTGAAGTATGCATGTTTGTGACAGTTGTCCTCAACATCCAAGATGCTTTATGCATTATCAACTAAGTTGATTCAAGAATGTATCAAAAATATATGGGATACTCAACAAAATGGGACTGATATAAATATTGTGGTGGTGCAGTGGTTAGAATGCAGTACTGCAGGCTAATTCTGCTGATTGTTTGGCAGTTCAATTCCCACTGGCCCAAAGCTGACTCAGCCTTCCATCCTTCCGAGTTGGGTAAAATGAGGAGCCAGATTGTTGGGGGCAATAGGCTGACTCCGTAAACCGCTTAGAGAGGGCTGTGAAGCACTGTAAAGCGGTATATAAGTCTAAGTGCTATTGCTATAGAATGATTTTATTCTGAAACAAAATGACAGCATTCATTTTATTAACTAACCTAATAGGCTATGAGTTAGGAATGAAGAGTGCAGAAATCCATCATTGTGAAAGGTATTTGGAATGACAAGGTAGACCGACCATCTGGTTCTGTCAGTTGGGAGTTCATGACCAAGTTGTTGATAGGCAGGCAGTTAAAACATGACACGCTAGCTACATGTTAGCTCCCAAAGAAATAAGATGGCTGAAATATACTTGCAACTCCCAATACAAGTTTGGCACTAGTAATAAAAACATTGTGAGTACAATTGAACTTATTTTGAAATTCTCTTATAAAAATAAAGGGAATTTAACTGTGAAATAACAACAGGGTAATATGGGTGTTAATTTTGTTTGTTCTCAGGAATTACTAAGAGAAATATGGAATAGGTACTGTCGCTCATTGAATTTTGCCTATAATGGCAAATTTTCACCTATGCAGTCATTTGAGGAACAAATAACCCAGCTTAAATGATTATATTTGGGGTGCATTATGCAAAGATCTAGCTCGCTTTGAAGTCTATAATGGTGAAAAGATAAAAGGGAAGAGAAAAAGAAAATAACTAGCACAAAGTACATGGACTCATATATGGTGGTGATGGATGCCCTGTTGCAAGAGGACCAGATTAGGATAGATTATCCTGGAGAAAATCTATCTACGTGATCACTAAGCACAGATACTAATTTCATGGTACATAAACAATCAGTATTTACTAGGCTTTATCAAGCTGATCCAATTCCTTACTCATCATTTGACAAATTCATGAACTGAAAGTAAACTTAAAAGATGAACAATTATTTCTACTCCATTATTCAACAAAAGCAACATTCTGAAATTGTGTTATATCCTTGGAATCAAATATAAGCCTGCCACCCTATTCTCAAAGGAAATCTTTTTCATTCTTGTTTCATCTTCTTTCCTTCTTCTGCTGAATGATTATAAATGACCAGGTGCTGTGGGAAAAGAATTTTTGAGAAATCATGATCAATACTGATTTTGATTCTAAATGATCTGGCCAGTTGGCAAAAATTGGGAGAAAATTATAGATAGCAAACATCCAGGTGGTAAAGAAGATACGCATAAACTCTTATATGTATCAGGGCCAAAGGCCTTTTTGGAAAGCAACAGGGAATGAGGAAAAAGAATCTCAGTCTCACCGAATTCACAGAAATATGAACTGTTACTTAGATTCTTAAACTACTTCTACATTACCAAAAATACTCTTTATTTATCAGCAACCTTTAATTTTACTTTTTCATATAAAAATGCAGGTAATAACAAATCTGATTCTACAACCCCAGATCCTTTGTTACAGTCCCCATTCTTATTCATTTTATATATGAAATTTGTTGCTTTATCCTACAGACTCACAATTTTCTTCAATCTCTTGATAGCAAATTTCAGGGGAGGGTAGATATACTTTGCTTCTTAGCCAATAAAATAGTTGCAATTTATTTTATTCAATTTATATGGTTGTCCATCTCAAACAAGTGACTCAGAGTAGTTAACTATAAATTAAAAAAAAAAAACCAGCTGAAAACACCAAAATATACAAAATAAATAGACAATCAGCAGTTGAGATAAAAAAACAACCATCAATTCTATTATTTCAAATATTCCAATCAACACTTCAATCCCCATGCTGGGGACATTGCCACATCTTCTAAGCCTTGTGAAAGATCAATATGACTTCTGGAGAGATAATGCACAAGGCAGGTGCCAACGGGTTTTCCTGGGTTTTGACATGTGGCACCCTTTAATGGGCTGGACTAGTAACATGACTTTCCTGTCTGCCTTGTTGAATAGACATGAACAAAGAGAGTTTGCCCTGCAAATAGCTTCCTAAGTGACCACCGACAACTTGAACTGAACCCAGAAACATACTGTCAACCAATGCTGCTCACAGAGCAGAGCTGTAACATACAGATTAAGAAGCACCTGAAATTGCCCATGCTGCTGCATTATAAACCAGCTACATCTTCTAGTTGGTCTTCTTTGGGTAGAGTACATTGCTATAATTCACCAGGAGGTAACTAAAGCGACTATGAGAGGAAACTCTTGATCCAGGAAATAATGCAAACGGAGCAAAAACCCTCCTGGTCATAGCTGCCACTGTTCCTTAAACAGGAGTTGTCCCAAAGGTGCTTTTTCAAGAAGCAACTGGACTTTGTTTTTCTTGGGACAACCATGACTGGATGATTGAAAAACTCCATAGACATTTAGCTATGCACTTTAGGATGAACACCCTTCGATTAATGTGAGAGCATGAACGGATTTCCAGAAAAATTGCAGACTATAGGAACCATTTGCGCTTCAGTTTGAGACAAAGACAGCACAGACTCTTTCCCAACAGCCTTGCACCTGTGTTCAACAGTGAAGGGAGATAGGGCAGAAAATAACCTGCAGAAAAGCACAGCTCCACAACAGTCCTTCAGCAGTTCCAAGAAGGCTCCATACCCATTTGCATTATTCAGGTGACCCTAAGGACACAGATAAACCTCCAAGTGGCCTCAACTAAAACAATGCAAATGACCAGATGACTGCAAGTAATATAAATCCTTCCATTCCCCACCATCCAGTCAGAGCTGAAGAAGCTTCTTGGATGAGAAGCGAAAAGTCTTCAAAGAAAAACAAGAAAGTTCAATTGCCTCCTGAAAAAGCACCTTTGGGACAACCATGACCTGGATGACTAAGAATCTCCTTAGACATTAAACAGGTTGCAAATTCCCCAAATTGCACACTGGACTAATGGTCAACCTATAAAGATGTAGAAAACTAAAAGACCTAGCTCAGAATCTCTGAAGTTACCTTTAGTATCATCTCTATCATCCATCCAATACATTAAAACAAATGCTAAATTATTTTGGAAGATAATTACTCAAAATTATAGCTCATTCTTGGGTTATGACCATTCATTCAGTGACCATACAAAGTTACAATAGCACTGAATGATACTTATGACGGGTCCTCATATTTCTGGCTGTTGTAATGTCCCCGTAGTCACATAATTACATCACAGTGAGCCTCAGTCATAAAACTGCAATTTCCAACATTTCCTGCCAGTTTCCCACAAAGTCAGAAGGAAATCAGAAGGAAGTCCCAAGTTGTGCTCAAGTGAAGTCTTCATATAATGGCTGATGCAGTCCTTGTTTAATGACAGCGATCAGGACTACCAAAATTGTTGCGGTTAAGCAACATGGACACATGATGTGCTTTAACGACTGTGTTGCTTAGCAACAGGAATTCCAGTCCCAATTGTTATAGTGAGCTGCGGACTACTTGTAAACAATAATAAAAAATACAATTCCTACCAAAGAATACAATGGCACTTCTTAGCTGTTTGTTACTGATAGCAGGTTTGTCCTAGTCCTTTTTACTTTCTGTACATGCAAATATAATCCTGAATCTTTTCTTAAAGCCAAAGAATAGTGACTTGGCTTGTGCTACAGATTAATAAATTCCTGGTTAAAATTCCTGGTTATTTCCTTCCTGAAGAATTAATCTTGAGACTAAAATACAGAAGAATACTTAGCTACCTTATAATCAATCAGTGAGGTAAGATGTGAGTCTTCAACAGTTAATATTTTTTGGATCAAACACACAAGATGCACAAGCTTACACTGAAATCATTTGCCAAAAGTAAAGCTATTAGGAAAATTCAAGGCAAGCCGCTTTTCTTTTTCTAAAAAAAAACCTGTTATTAAATTATTGCATAAGGTTAAGTAATTTAATCAAATCTAAGATGAGGTTTTAGGCTAATTTCTTACTATTAATACATCTCACATACTTTGTTAGATTATCATTGTTTTATGAAAATTTCATGTTTTAGGAAAAAAACATTAATTCAAATTGATTTATAATGCACTATATTTACCTTCTGAGTAGTAGCAAACATATTTACTGGTTTTATCAAGCAAAAATGTCTGTTTACTAAGAAAATCTTCCTGATCAATAGAATTCCCAAAAACAAAGTCAAATCTACGCAAATTGCTAAATTTACATAGATTTGACCTTGTTCTTGGGAATTCTATTGATCTATAAAACTTATTTTACAAAAGACAAAAGGACACTTTATCTCATTAGTCCAAGTACATTCCCAAAAGGTTCATCTTATCTTGTCATACTTACATATCCAAAATGATGCAAACTGTAGAAAAGCAGTTAAGAAAAGTCACCATTTTTGTTCAGTTGACCCGTCACCAATGCTCACCTGATGTGCCATATACACACCTAATACCTTCAAGTTTCTTACGTTCTGCTAAAATATGTATTCCTTACAACAGAGCACATACTCACCACTGTTCTAGCATCTGGACATTTTAAAATTTCCCTATTTTTCTCTCTAATAACCATTCTATCAAAGTACAAAGTTCATATACTTGCACTCATTTTTAACATATATGTATAACTTGCAAGTGTTCATTCCCTTTTATTTATTTAATTTCTATGCTGCCCATCTCACTGATATAGCAAGTCTGGACAGCTTACAACACAAGTTAAAACAATTAAATTAGAAAAAATGAATAGAAAAATGCAAACTTAAAAACCAAAATGACAGGCAATCTGGGGATGAGAAACTTCTCTATTTTCTCTATTTTTTTCAGTAAAACACAACCATCTGAGTCTTTCATTAGTTGATTTTTGGGTCCATACTCCTCATGGCATCATGAATGTATCTCACATTCATTCCAATTAATTCAGGTTTGCAGCCAACAACACAGCATCATCTGCATAAGAACTTGCACATTCACACCCTAACTAACACACCTTTAATGACATCACAAGTATTCCTTATACATATATTCATAAAGATGTTAGACAGGGAGACACCATACATCTTTTTCTTGTGTTCTGCTCAATGTCGAACCATTCCTATTTACTCTTACACTCTTTGTTGCTCTTATTGCATGCAGCAACCAATGTTCAATTTCATATACATGAAAAACATTGCATGATTCAAGCCTATTCATTTAATTATTTGCATTTGTTCTTGCTACCACTGGAAGACCTGAAAGAACAGGTTAGGGAAAGACTGTTATAGAGAATATCTGTGTGGCTGTGAAGAGTTGAAACCAACTTGATGGCACATAAACGGTTCATCTTGCTACCTCTCCCTTTGCACAGGGGAACAACAGCATCATTTTTCCTATTACCAGGCACAGATGTAGTCCTCAAATAACTTTAAGTTTCATGTCCAATTCATAAGCAGAGCTCATCGATTTCTCCAATTACATCACCAACTTTAATATTTGTCAACATTCTTACAGTATTTATGACTTTCATTTCATTACTTTTTTAGATATTTATAGGATTTATTTCAACACCACTCTTCCACATATCACTATCATTCCTACAGAAATCTCCAAAATACCTTTCCAGCATTCTTAGATATCACTTTCATCTTTCATCCAATTCACTCTGCTCTGAGCTCCTTCTTTCACTCTATTTAAAAAAATAATCCCATCAAAGTTACATTTTCTCCACCAAGTTTAAACTTAGCTGTTCCTGGCTGACTATGACTACCAGTTTCTGAGTTATCATTTTCTCTCTGTACAAATTATATATTTCTCCAATTTTTGTAGAAATCCTATTAGCATAACTCCAAACATGTTTATGATGGTCTGGAACATAATTCTTTCACTCAGTCAGCTTCCACATGGCCTTTCCTTTGATTCAATCTCTATTAAGTTGGGAGATTACTTTCAAATACTTTTTCATATAGGACTTAACTTTTATATTGGCATTCTTCCCTTACCTTTTTCATTTCTTTTTCTTCTGTGTACTTTTTCCCCAGGTTCCACTTTTGATGCTATTAATATATGGTCTATAGCACATTCAAACCATCTCATCTCTCTTGTATTTTTCTGTGATTCTCTGGCTGTTCTATCCCAAATAAAGCCATCATGCTCTTTTTTAACCCAATTCTATATATGTTTTGTATGTACAGATTTAATAAATATAGACCATGTATTTTAATAAAAACCTTTAGTTACTTACCAAATAGTAAATATTCTCATTTAGTCTTGGATCATTTTCTAAACTTTCTCCAAGTTTATTCATGTCACCCAGCAGAATAATTTTACCTTTTGAATTGCATTAATTCAGGATGGCGTACAATTTTTCAAAAACCCTTTGATGGTCAATTATTACAGTATCACTGGTCAATAGAATGTAATATTCAGCTGCCACTAACACATGAATTTTTAATTTCAAATACACCAACAATCTATATAGCACCAATTGACACTTTCTAATACCTTTCATTTAAAATCAAATCTACAGGTTAATTTTGTTCTGTGTATTAATCAATTATGCACTACAAGTTCAAATCATTTTCAGTAACTTCCCACTTTTCTTTTAAGTTTCATACACATAAACGTAACTGTTTTTCTTTCATTTGTTAATTCATCTTTTACTTCTCTTACATTCCAATGTTATAGCATATTATTTCCCACCTTTATTATTCTTATAAATAACTCAAGATGACTGAGATGCCTAATGTTCCTTCCTCTTATTTTCACCACAATAATCACCCTGTCAGATGGGTTGGAATGTGATTGATGGGAGTGGCCCTGCATCACCTATAGTTTACTTTCATGCCTAAAGCAGGACTAGAATTTACAATTTCCTGGTTTATAGCCTGGTGTCTTAATTTTGTAACATCACAAGCATTTTCCATTATGCACTTCGATTTTCTTCAGAACCACAATCAAAAGTGAGTTACATACACTGCTGTACTAATAGCCCTTCTCACTCAAAGGCCCCAAATTCTTTCCTCCGCCCTCTTCGCTTGTTCAGCTTCCCATCATACTGCTCATTACTTGAAGGACAAGGTCCCATTCCTTTGAGCACAAGGTTGACTATCCATTCATACTTCCTAATTAAAACAACAAACGAAGGGGCATTCCCTTCCTAACACTATTCAGAAACCCCTTGAACAGGAGCCTCTTTCTTTTCATTCCAACCTCCTTAATGTTCAACACCACACCAAGATGTTTTAAACGAACGTCTCTCCTCTATTTAGCATCCTCTATTTAGTCTAAAGAACCGTCCACCCAAATTGTTGCTCTCCAGGTATGCTGCTTCTTAACTGCCATCACTCCTTAAAGCACAGCCACCTTAGCTGGCGATTATGCGAGCTGAAGGCATACACAACCAGAGGCATTGGATGGGTTAGTAGATTAAGGCTGCCTTACAGACACTCTTGCTATTTTACCTTGTTGTCAGGCGGCGACTAATCCACAATGAAAGTTACTGTTAAGACTATGTGTTAAAGACGATCGCCATCGTTCCCCCTGGACATTACCAAGCTTCCCTTCTCAGGACCCTCTTCCAACCCCCCTTGTTCATCAACTTTAAAAGCCAAAGGATTTTCTCGCTTGCCTCGTATTTTTAACCTCCCGGTCTTTGCAGAGGTTACTCGTTCCTAATCAAAACCCACACTAGTCTTCGCAACAAATCCACTCGGCCTCGTCCCTCTTCTCCTCACATCACAATCCCTTCTCCCCACGTCGCTCCCTCCCCACCGAGGGGGCGAGGTCGCCCATGTCTCCCCTCAGCCTCGGTGTCTGAGGAAAGTACATCTCCTCATCCGCTGGCCGGAAGAATGGCCCTCTCCTACGTTTCCCGGTTGCCCGTCCCAGTCCCTCTCACCCGCGGCCGCCTCCGAAGCTACTGTAGGCCCGGTCGTCATAAGCATCGAAATCCGCCATTGCTGCCGCTCCTGCCGCCTCAGCCTCCCCCGAGCGCGAGCGACCGCTGCAGGACCCCGCGCCGTTTATATAGCGGGCCAAACGGAGGGGCTGCCCGTCGTGCCGCCTGAAGTCGATCGTCCTCCTGCGCCTGCGCGTTGCGGATGGCGTCGAGAGTGCCCTCGGCGTTGCCTGATTGAAAAGCAATGGGAAAGAGAGCGAGGCATAAGTAACCTCATGAGACAGGAAGAGGTTTTCATTTTGAAAATCACCCAAGGCGTGGGGAGGCAGAGCACATGTTGGGGCTTGAGGTCGGGTATAAGCTTTCCCCAGTTACCTGATCTAGTTTAGAAAGCGGTGTAGACAGAGGGGGCGAAAAAAGGAAGCGACGTATTTATTTATTTTTGCCAATCAAGGGCCAATAAAGCACATTTTCCAGAAAGTGTTTCCCAGTTTAACATGCACAGGCACAAGATCAAGAGATAGGAATGTGTATGTTGCTGAACTGTCTCTGATTGTGTTACCATTGTTCTATGTTATTTTGTTGCATTCTCTTATTCATAAAACATACCTCCTGTTTTCATCATTAAAAACGAGGAAAATTCAATACAGGGATGACTTCAATATTGTAAAGGAATAACTTCACTAAAAATGTGATTGAAAAGGGAAAAGGAAAGAACCATCACTATCAAAATTATACACAAAAGAAGATGTTACCCTCTTGGCTTGAAAAAAAATAGAGTGATCTCACTGTCACTGTATTTTGTGTTATATTTGTGCTTTTGCCTCGTTCTCAGTTAAGCAGGTTTGATGCACCTTACTTTTACATATAAAGTGACATCTGAAGTTCAGAAGGATGGGAAAAAATATCTGAGTCATTGAAATCCTGCTGTCAGTCAAAGTAGACGACAATAGCTGGACTTAAAATGTATTTTTCTACTGGAATGTTTCTCAGGATTGTGGCACAGAAGTATCGTCGTTTTTTTCAACAAACGTTAGGATATCCTTTAATGCAGACGAATTCCATGTGTTGTTTCCAGCAGAATCTCGTGGGGCTGTTTTTGCCAATTGCCCAGGTTTTCAAAAATTAAAGCCTTTTATCTGGGATGATTGGAGGATACCTGTTATCGTTTTGAAAGTCCCTGAAGCCCCAAATATCTCTCAGTGTGGTTTGTATATAATACTTTATGTTTTAAAATATTTTCTTTTTTTAATAATGACTTTTTAAATATTTTTAAAAATATTTTAATATTTTAATTGTTTTGTGAAATGGGTGGGTATATAAATGTAATTAATAAATAACCAAAAATAAATTGCCTGGGGTTGGGGGTTGAACTAAAAGGTCTCCAAGGCGACTTCCAACCTTATGATTTTATGAGGTAATGCTCTTTGGCATACACACAGGTAGTCCTGGACTTAAAATAGTACATTTAGTGACTGTTCAAAGTTACAACTGAAAAAAGTGACTTGTGACCGTTTTTCACACTTATTATTGCTGCAGCATGACGTGATCAAAATTCAGACACTTGGCAACTGACTCATATTTATGACGGTTGCAGTGTCCTAGGGTCATGTGATCACCTTTTGCAATCTGACAAGGTCAATGGGGAAGCCAGATTCACTTAACAATTGTGTTACTACGGTAACTTAACAACTGCAGTGATTCACTAAACAACTGTGACAAGAAAGGTTATGAAATGGAGCAAACTCACTTAACTGTCTCACCTAGCAACAGAAATTTTGGGCTCAACTGTGTGGTCATAAGTCAAAGACTACCTATATACCAAAAACCCCTGACTGAGGGGTTTTTAAAGATTTTTAATCAGTTTTAAATGGGGTTTTAAATATTTAGTATTTTTAAAAAATTTTTTTAAATATTACACAGCCATTAGTTTAATACTTTTAATCAATTTTAAATCTATATATTTATATTTGT
>JANHFL010008487.1:495151-512849 GCA_032468155.1 Oxyrhabdium leporinum
AAGCTGTGAACCGCCCTGAGTCTTCGGAATGGGGCGGTATATAAATATAAATTATAAATAAATAAATAAATAAATAAATAAATTCATAAATGACTTTATTGCACCTTTTTCTAAAGATTCTTTGAAGTAAAATAGATGAATAAACTGGAAGCTGGCCTGCTAGTTAATGACTACCTGCACAGATATCCCAACCCCTCTGTCTGAAGGAGACAGAAAATATTTCATCCTTTTATGAAAAATGTCAGAACTAGGGTGAAGCCTGATTATAGTCTAGAATTTGCAGAAACACAGGGAAAATTCAGATAAATGCTTCAGAACTTTTGTTTCAAAAATTACTACTGTATTTCTGTTAATATAGGTGAAGTATCTGCTTGAAGTTTACCTTGAATTTTGTTGTACACAAGCTGCTTAAACTTTAGTCTTCATTCATTCTTCAGACTGTATTCATCTTATAGTATTTCTATAGAATCTTCTCAGTAACCAATATGTTAATCTGAATCTTTCTGTCCCATCTCTTTTATATAGAGGCTTTGAGGCAGTAAACACTCATTTAGAGCACAGTAATTTATACTGGTAGTCTCATTGGAGCACTCTATTTCCTTTTATAGAACACCTTTTTTAACTTAAGTTGGCAGCTGTAGTATTGTATAATTTATCTTTTTTCAACAGTGAATGTTTGCTAGTTTTAATATTTAACTATTGAAGAGGTTGAATATTTTTTAGACTTTTTAAAAATACAATTCGTCCTTTGTTATGGGGTCTTGAGGCTGAATCAAACATTGAATGGCTAAGAGGTATGTTTAGCCCAGTGTTGGTGAACCTTTTTAGCGCCAAGTGTTGAAATGGGAGCATGTGCGCTCAGGGGAGCGCCGGAAACCGGAAGAGCAGCTTTCTGGCCGCACACGGGAGCGCCAGAAACTGGAAGAGCAGAGCTTCTGGTTTCTGGCACGTGCATGTGCGCCGGCCACATGGTCTTCCGGTTTCTGGCACACAAATGCATGCAAAGGCCAGCTGTGTGCCGGAAACCAGAAGCTTCGCATGAATGCATGTTGCGGAGCTGCTCTTCCGATTTCCGGCACTCCTACGTGCAAAGACCAGCTGGCTGGGGCACATGTGCGTGCCGGAATCCAGAAGAGCAACGGGCGATGGCTGGCATGCATGGAGAGATGGCTCTGCGTGTCACTTTTGGCACGCGTGCCACAGGTTCACCATCATGGGTGTAGCCTAATAAACAGAAGGCTCAGAGAGGACATGATAGTAGGCTTCCAATAATTGAAGGAAGAGGATGTCAATTTCTTCTCCATTCTCTAGAAGACTTCAATGGTTCTTTCCAGCCCTAAGATCCTATGAAATTGGTCTATTTTATAAGAAGCAAAGTCCTGAATTCTCTAGATCACACTTCTATGCTATATGGCAAAACACCATATTATAGAAATTATTTCCATTTTGCTTTTTGTTCTTTTAATTGCTTTATCTCACATCCTGGGATTAGGGAGTGAATGTCAGGTAAGGCACACTTCCTGGGAGATAGCAGGTTGCATGAATTATTAGGTCACTATCCCAAAGAGGTGAGGTTGGTTGTGAAGACTAGGTAGGTTTTTGGAGAAGAGCTTTGAGACTTTCAGCCTTTCATCTTATAGGTTGAGCCACCTGCCACACATCCTAAACAAAGCTAATTCTAATGGCCCAAAGGTGTTTTTTCCAAGAGGAAACTGGAATTTCTTTGTTTTTCATTGAAGACATTTCGCTTCTCATCCAAGAAGTTTCTTCAATTCAAGAAGTTCAAGAAGCTTCTTGGATGAGAAGCGAAATGTCTTCAAGGAAAAAACAAAGAAAGTCCAGTTGCCTCTTGAAAAAGCACCTTTGGGACAACCGTGACCTGGATGACTGAGACTCTATAGACACTAATCCTAATGTATTGCATTGAGAACATATTGAATCAATAGACCTGCACTGTTGCTGAACATAGCAGTTGTTTTGATCTTGACTGTGGAGGAAGTCCCATATGTGGTCCAGGTATGAGCCACACTGTGTTGGTGATGGCTTGCTTAATCATGGTTTATTTAGTAAACCACGGCTTCTGAATTCACCTATACTAACACCCCAAAAATGCTTATACAAATTGCAAAACATGTTTGTCTCACCCATCATGATGAGACAAATAATTTTACTGCTTAATGAGTTGTATAACGACTATTTGAATAAGACAGATTTTTAAGCTTTTTGAAGAAGGGTTGAGCATCCTTGAGACAGTTTTTTTTATTGATACATTTTATTGATACATTTTTTAAAATACAAATAAAAAAATCCCTATCTATCTGAACAGCGTGGTGTCTGGGCACAGTCAGTTTTAAGTAGAGATACAACATTAATCATCATCATCATCATAACAGACATATTAACATTAATCACAAAATAGTAATACAATTAGTTTGTCCATCTTATAAAATTTTCAATACAAATTTTTTTTCTTATCTTTTTGTTAACCATTGGTAAAACAAGTCCCATGTTAAAAAGTATTGTTTCTTCCTTTTCTTTTCTTTTCAGTATTAATCTATCCATCTCAGCATATTCTAGTATTTTTTATAACACTTTCATCTGAAGGGATCTCTTCATTTTTCCATTATTGTGCAAACACAATTCTTGCTGCTGCTAATACATGTAAAATTAAGTATGTTTTCCCTTTGTTATATTGTTCTGGTAATATACCCAACAAAAATATTTCTGGTTTCAAATCTATGTGTTGTTTTATCATTTTTTCTAACCAAGTATGTATTTTAGTCCAGTATTTTTTTTGCCTTTGAGCATGTCCACCACATATGGTAATATGAACCTGGTATCTGATTACACTTCCAACATTTAGCTGATAAGTTTTCATACATCTTTGCTAGTCTCGCTGGTGGTAGATGCCACCTATAAAACATTTTGTATAAATTTTCCTTATATGCCATTGACATTGTTAGTTTGCAATTTCTATCCCACAATTTCTGTCATTTATCTAATTCTATTGGATAGGCAAAAAAAATTTCCCAACTTATCACCGTTTCTTTCACTTGCTCTTCTTCCATTTTAATACTCAACAAATAGTTATACATTTTTTAAATTAATTGTTCATCTGTCCCTAATAATATCTGATCTAGTTCCATTGGTTCTTTATAAAAACCATACATTCTTGCGTCTTTCTCATATCTTGATTGTATTTGCACATGTGGCCACCATGCTAAATCATGATTAGTCAGTCATGATTAGTCAGTTCCTGTTTAGATTTCAGTTCCCCTACCTTGAGACAGTTTTATTAGTCCTCTACTTTAAATAAAGAATTGGAAACCTTTAATTCTTTCTCCTTCTTTTGATTTTACTCACAGCTTTTAACTCCTTCAGTAGTTTCTTTGATTTCCTCTATAAATAAATGCTGAAATAGCCTGGAAACCAGAAGACTGTGAGTTCCAGGTGGCATGAATGCTTGTTGGATGACTTAGAGCCAGTCCCTCTCTCTCAGTCCAACCCACCTTGCAGGGTTGTTGTGGGGAAAAATAGGAGGAAGAAGGAGTAGTGGGTATGTTTGTTGCCTTGAATTAAATATAAAAAGTTAGAATGAAAACAATTTAATAATAATAGGTATTACCTTGTGGGGTTTGCATGTTCTGAGGAGGATGAGAGCTAAGCCATTTGTTCATCATACTGGACCGGTCTCATCAGAGAAGCCAAATGAAGAGTGTGTCTCCCATAAAGGATATGGTGAGACACAATGTACAGAAACCTATACCAGACCCATCATTGCTCAGATCAGCAAGGTAATGAAGAAACTTCTTGAATGAGAAGCGAAATGTTTTCAAGGAAAAAAAAACCCAGAATGTCCAGTTGCCTTTTGAAAAGCACCTTTGGGACAATCAACCATCATAATAATCTGGAGAAAATCACAAAAAGACCTGCAAGTAGAATGACTGTGGCAAAAGAAAGCAAAGATAGCATCACTAGGATGAATAATACCAATAGGAACTTTTGGTGCAATCCCAAAACATCTGGAGCACAACTTGAACACCATCAACATTGACAAAATCACCATCAGTCAGGAACTGATGTTACCTACAGTAGTCAGGTAATAAAATGTCTCCAAGAAAACAACCCAGCTCAGAGCACCAAGGACCCCACAGGTGGATAAAAATCCCAAATCCAGTCTAAATGTCTAGCTGTCCTGCACGGACACCAATCATAATAATATCTTCAAGCATTTACATATCTAATCTGAGCTAAGAAAACGAGATAACTGGTTTATCATCCTTTCTGTCTTGTAAATCCAAGCTCCCATAACCAAAAGCAGCCACGTGTTTTTTTTCTATCAGGTCAACCTGGTCTACCCAAATGGGAAGGAGCATATTCTTTCACCTTTCAGCCCCAATCCCAGGTTCGAATCCGGGTCTGGCTAGCTGACGAGAGCTAAATAGCTTGAAATAGATCTATGCTAATCTCCCTTTATTTCTTTGTCGGTATAAATTTAACACAAAAGCAGCCAAGGTTTGTTTGTTTGTTTAGCTGGCCGCCCTAGGGATCTGTGCACCTTCCCTTAAATCCACCGCGTCTCAATCTCAGAGCCTTTGAAAAATGTGTGGACTTCAATTCCTATTGGCGGGGGAATTATGGGAGTTGAAGTCCGCACAACTTAAAACGCTGGGCTAAAAACAACCGCTGAAAAGTCCGTTTCTCGAAATAACCACCGGCTGAGGACCATAGGGGTTGGGGTTCCCAGCATCTGGAGAATATGGATTGCGGAAGGGTGAAACGGCGGCCAAAGATCAAGACTCCTTGATGCCGACCTCGCCTTCGAGCGAGAATTTTAACTGAGGTGCGTGGGAAGGAGGCGGGATGCAGCATTTTATTTCCCCCCCACTCTGAACCCGGAAGGGGAGGTTTCCACGTGCTTCCTCTGGTGCATCACGGGGGCTTTTCCACGTGCAGCCTTTGCAACCAGCATGGCTGGTGATGGCAGCCCCAAGAGCGGGAAGGCGGCGGGACGCCTCGCTTCGGCTTCGATCTCGCAGCCGGGCAGGCTCCTGGGGCAGAGTCGGGAGTTTCTGGACTATTTCTGGGACATCGCCAAGCCCGATCAGGCGATCCGTTTGAAGGCCACGGAGGGGCTGCTGAACTACTTGCAGGAAAACAAGAAAGTAAGGCGTAAGCGTTGATCCCGGGGGAAGTGCGGGCGGTTGAAGGGAGCGCTCCGCTCCTCCTCCTCCTCCGGAGTCGCCTTAGATTCCTGTCACTACGATGCTAGGGCTGAACTCTTCAACTCTTTTAGGTTGCACTTTGGACGCGCTCAGAAGCACGCTTGCCGGGGCGGCTTCCGGGTGTTCGAAGACCGGAGTTTGCCGGAATGGGAAAAAAATGGCAAGGGGGGAGGGGCCTTTAAGAGGAAACATTCTATTTGTTAGATTAATGTCGTAACTTTTGTACAGGAGTCCCAAAGATGCTTTCTCAGGAGGCAAGTAGACTCCCTTGTTTTTTTTCTTTTGAGGGCGTTTCGCTTCTCATCCAAGAAGCTTCTTCAGCTCTGACAGGATAGTGGGGAATCATTCTCGGATGAGAAGCAAAAGGTCTTCAAAAAATTAAAAAGTCCAATTGCCTCCTGACAAAGCACCTTTGAAACCAGGACCCGGGTGACTTGAGAATCTCTACAGACTTTTGTACAGGAGCGTAATGGGTAGCATATAGCTGATGGATGATATGCCATCAAATAGTTTTCGATTCCTAATGATCACATAGGTAAGATTTTCTCCCTATTGATGTATCCCTGAGGCAGTGATTTGTCAACTTTAGGAAATTTGGATTTCAACTCCTAGCTGGCTGGGGAGTTCTGAGAGTTGAAATCCAATACTTTAAAGCTGCCAATGTTGACATACACTATCCTAATCTATTCTTTCAATTGTTCCCCTCCGCCACTATACTATCTTGCTCACGCATACCACACTCTACTGTTTATTCCCACAACAGCAACCCTGTAAGGGCCGAGAGAATGCAATTGGCCCCAAGCCATCCTGGGAACTATAGTGGCTGAGGGTGGGCTATAACCTGGCTCTCCCTGCTCCTAATCCAGCACTTTCACTATTGCCCCATGTCAGATCTAGGGTTGAGGAAGCCTGATATAAACCACCCCAGGGAACTGTCCTAGGGGAGAGAAGATTAATACTTGATTTTTTCCCCCTACTGCTAGTCTGGTACCTCCCTCTGCCTATTAAATTTGTTTGCCACTCATTTTGCTTCGAAGCAACTATGTTGGGATTTCTCCTTCTGCATGGATGTCATGAATCTAGTGGAAAAATCACCCTTCCAAAAAGCTGCTTTTTCAAACTCTTTTAGGATCAGTGCTCACTGGTAGTTTAATAAATATAAAGAACATTGCCATTTTCAGGGCTTCCTTATATCACTCCTAGAATCAGATAAGTAGCCCAATGTAAACAACAAAAAGGAGGTCTAGCAATATCATTTTTTTAAAAATGTGTTTCGGTTCAGAAAATTCATGTGATCAGGAAGATTAAAAACGGATTGTGGTAGAGGTAGTCCTTGACTTAATGACCACAGTTGAGCCCAAACTTTTAGTTGCTAAGTGAAACATTTGTTAAGTGAGTTTTGCCCGATTTTATGACTTTTTTTGCCATAGTTGTTAAGCGAATCACTGCAGTTCTTAAGTTAGTAACATGGTTGTTAAGTGAATCTAGCTTCCCCCATTCACTTTGCTTGTCAAAAGGTTGCAAGCTGAGCATGACCCCAGACACTGCAACTGTCGTAAATATGAGTCAATTGCCAAGCACCTGAATTTTGATCGCTTGATCATGGGGATGCTGTAATGGTTGTAAGTGTGAAAAATGGTCATAGGTCACTTTTTTCAGTGCTGTAACTTTGAAAAATCACTAAGTGAACTGTAGTAATATGAGTTCTACCGCTGTTAGTTGAACTAGTACTTAATTCACCTTCAGTCTGAGCTATAGAATTTCATTTAAAAAAAAACACCTTATTTTATGAACCAATATTTTAAATCGTCCTTACAAATTTTCAATAAAATGGAAATATGGTTGGTTTCTAATCTATATGCCATCCACCATTCTGGTATGTGAATAAATTTGCTCAGTTTGAATGGAGGATAGAGGAGTTTATTAAGTTACGGTAGTTACCTAATTACAGGGAATAAAGTTATTAGCCCAAAATGTTATTGTATACAGTGGTGACAACTTTATAATTATATTACTAATTAGGTTATGATAAAGGAATAAAAAAAGATCCAACTCCTTTTCAACAAAACCTAATACGCTTTTTTAAAGAATCACATAGGTCATCTCAGTTCATTAAAAATATTGGAGAATTGGTGCATCTTTAATTAGTTTAATAATAAAAAATTTCATCCATTTCAAATAATGCATTCATATCAATTACAAAAGACTTTAGATAGCCTTTAAAAATATTGTGAACATAATTTGGTTGTTTACATTGAATCTCTCTGAAACACTTTATAGTATATAATTCCTTATAATCCATTTCACTGTATCAAGGAATGACAAAAAAAATCGTTTGAGGATTATAGCACTACTTTAGAAATAAAATCAATTTAAATTAGGGTGATAAGAGTATAAACAAAATAATTGTTTTATCTTTGGTGGCAGTTGCCAATTAGTTTTTGTTCAAAAGTTTTTGATGAAATTGAAAAAAGCACAGAAAAGCTCTAAGATGAATCTCACAGTAGGATTATTGTCTTTATGTTCTACAGCAATTAAAACATAGATTCAGGCTCTCTTGTTAGCAGCCAGATTTGTTATTACCAAACATTGCATAAGTTGTCACTAGATCAAAGGCATTTTAAAGTGTGCGAAACTGTTTTGACACAAGAGTTCAGTCAGTGACAAAAATGTTTGAAAACTCCCATAGCAAAGATGAATTTTAGTCAAATTCAGACATCATATATCAGTTGTAATAATATGCTTTTTCCTGGTATATTGCTTCCTTTCTACACAAATGTCATTTTGGATAAATATATTAGATGTTGGTAATTAATCTATAACTTTTCAATTATGTCTATGTTAACAATTCTGCATTCATAAGTTATACATTTTAATTTAATGGTCTGTATTTTCATTTATCTTTAATTTTGAAATGCTGGCTTTTAAAAAGTTTATGTCTAGCATCTGGGGTTCTTTCTAATCCGGTGGCCCCCAATCTTTTGGGCACCAGGGAGTAATTTCATGAAGAGAGTTTTTTTCTGTGGACTGGAGGGGCGTCATTTCTCATGCTGCCTGCATCCCACGGATGGGGTTTCACTTGTTTGCACGGCCCGGTTTCTGGCATACTGCGGACCAGTGCCAGTCCATGGACCTGGGGTTAGGGGACCCCTGTTCTAAACTATTTACAGGTAGTCCTCAAATTATGACTACAGTTGAGCCCAAAAGCATGGCGGCAATTAAATGAATTTTGTCCCATTTTGTGACCTTTTCTGCTACAGTTGTTAAGTGTATCACTGCAATGAATCATGCGTTTATTAAGCAAATCTGGCTTCCCCCATTGACTTTGCTTGTGGGAAGACAACTGGAAAGGTTCCAAATGGTGATCACATGACTGGGATAGTGCAACCATCATAAATACATGTCAGCTGCCAAGAGCTCAAAATTTTGATTGCGCAGCCATGGGGAAGCTGCAGCAATCATAAGTGTAAAACCCGATCATAAGTCACTTTTTTTTAGTTCTCTTATAGCAATAGCACTTAGACTTATATACTGCTTTACAGTGCTTTACAGTCCTCTCTAAGCAGTTTACAGAGTCAGCCTATTGCCCCTAACAATCTGGGTCCTTATTTTACCACCTCAGAAGAATAGAAGTCTGAGTCAACCTTGAGCCTGGTGAGATTTGAACTGCCAAATTGCAGTCAGCCAGCAGTCAGTAGAAGTAGCCTGCAGTACTACACTCTAACCACTGTGCCACTGTGGCTCATAACCTCAAATGGTCACTAAACTAATGTTTGTAAGTTGAGGATTACCGGTACTAGTAGTGACAATAAGAATTTTCTGTCTTTTTTCTGTGTAACAAACTAATGTGTTGCCTGTGTGTGTGTATGTGTGTGTGTGCGCAGTACCTCCTTGTGTTACACATATTTGTGTTTGTATATTTATGTGTACAAGGAAGTACTGGTTAGGCTGCGCAAGATCTGCTCTGGGTTACATGACCAGGAGGGAGAGGGATTTACAGTGGAGGTATTGTAACTGAGCCACTGCCTAATTACCTCTCCCATAAGGGTGCATTGGGGAATGTTTTATAGAATGCTTTTTCTTTCCCTAGCCCAGGGATGTCAAACTCAATTTCATTGAGGGCCGCATCAGGATTGTGTTTGACCTCAAGGGGGGGGGGTAGTGTTGGCGTGGCCAGGGTGGGCGTGGCCAGCTCAACGTCACTTGTGTCAGGGTGCTCTGCCAGCAAAAGCGGGCTCCTGAGGTCCGTTTTCAGTTGAGACGGCCTGCTGCAACCTTCTGCCAGCGAAAACGGAATTCGGGAGAGCTGCATGTGGCCCTCACGAGCTCCATTTTCGGCTGTGACGGTCTCCTGCAACCCTCTGCCAGCAAAAATGAGATCCGTTTTCATTGGCACCACAGGCCGGTCATTGGCAGAGGCACCACGGGCCGGGCCTTTGCTGTTTCCAGGTTGGCCCTGCAGACCAGATCTAAGCACCCTGCAGGCCAAATCCAGCCTTGATTTTGACACCTCTGCCCTAGTCACATCCAGCCCATTTTTAAAGTCAAAAAGTTTCTTTGCTAAGTTTCTGTCCCCATCTGTTACTGTAACTAGTCTGCTCTGTTCAGGTTTGGAGTTATTGCACTGACCGAAAAACAGTTAAAGGTCTGACCCTGTTTGCACAATTTATTTCCAACACTATTGCATTGAAAAGAATAAAGAAAGAATTATGATGTGATTTTAAAAAAAGCTTAATTTAATTCTTCCTCGGGATCTTTCTTTTCTACCCATATTTTGCAAACGTTACTGGGGAGAAGCAGTGGAAAACTAAGTCACTGCAATGCAGCATTCGTGAAACTTGTTTTTAGTATTAAAATAGAATCTTTTGATCTTGTACATAAATCTCCCTACTGTGTGGGTTGCTTGATTTATTGAGTACAATTGAATTGGATGAGTTGTAGCATATTAAAAGCCAAGAAGCTGTTACGACGTAGCATGGTTGGTAAACCCAGTTTCTATGCCAATTTCTTCTGAATCATTAAAATAAGTTCAGTCTGTAAATCCTCTACTGTAATCTAATATTGGAGTTTGCTATGGTGTCTGATCCCATTTACTTTCATGCGAGAGTGTGACTTCATCAAGCCACAATAAAAATAAAATAGTATTTCTTAATTTCAGAGTTTATATCCTTTTTTCTTTGAAATGTTCAACACAATTTCTGCTAACAATAATGTAATAAAATACAAATAACAGATGTGAAAAGGTAACACAGAAGTTTGTAGGATGCGAGTTGGTAATCACTCCCACTTCATTCCCTTTGGATGTCTTTGCAATTTCTTTTAGGGTGATGAGTTTTTAAAGTATACATTGAAACGTTTGATTGACGGATTGGGAGCAACTCGAGAAGTGGCCCGTCCAGGATTCAGCTTGGCATTGGCGCAGGTTGGTGTTCCTCAGTGAAGAAAATACACACACACACACACACACACAGATTATATGTACTTTTGTTGACATTTTTAGTAAACATGGTAAAAGCTAATATAAATTAAACTAGAAGGAAAAAAAAGTAAAAGAAAATCTCTGAAAGTACAAGGAAAAGAAAAACAAAAAAAAGAAACAGAATAATAAAGAAATAGCTTCCAACTTCACGATGTCAAGCATAAGCTACTACAGTAACTTTTTACCCTCTTTTAAAATTACAATCCCTCTGATTTCCAAAATCTCACTTTTATCCATACACAATCCACGAGTCATCCTCTTTTCAGTCCTATTTCTGCAAAAAAAATCCATTATGAGTTACCAGAAAACAAAACACATTGTTTATCTCTGATCAAATAGTCCTTTATATTCCTTCCTTTTGTTCTTCACAATTTAGATCTTTAAACCATTTCAATGGCATTGTAAGATATGATCTTTCATCGATCACTGACATTCAAAAAAAGGCTTTAACGTTTTCACCAATCTATTTTGTAAAATCCCATAGAAAGGCATCATCCAGGATTTCTTGTCATAGCTTTCCATGTCCATATAATTTTCTTGATGTTGTCTTTTGTTTTCCCATTTTGATAAGCTCAGCTTTGTTGTCTTCCATATCTTAAATTCTCTGTGTTTAAGAGATTTTTTTTTAAAAAATTCTCATTAAATGTTTAACCATTTTAATTTGTATCGTTTTTGAGATATTAGTTATTAATATCTTAGTCCATTTTTGAAGGATAATTTGAGACAAGTAAAAGTTACAACTAGCCTTAGCCCTTTTAACTGTTTTTTTTGCCTGGTCCTTTAGTTCCCTCTAGTGTCCATTTGCAAATTTCATTAAGTTCCTAATACGGGTTTAGTTCCATTTCAGTTCTTACAGGTATATTATTTAATTATATACAGTATATTTTTTATAGCCTACAGGACAAATAATCAATATTGCAAATCTCTCTGGTTTTCCAGGACATTTAAAACTTTTTAAAAATCTTTTTTTTTCCTTTTTGCCAATTGTATATTAAACTCTTGAACATCTGTTTAACATTCCTTAATCCAAAGGCGTCCTTAATCACCAGCTGTCAAATTAAGCTTCTTGTTTTGAAGGTCTCTAATAGCTATGTAAAGTAGTTCAATTGAATCTTTCCAAATTTGATTAGAGAGTGAGTTTAGCTGGCATAGTGTCCTTATTAAAGTCTCCACTGATGTCATCTCCCTTGGCTTCTGGTGCTCAAAACCAGGGGACATCGCTGTTTTACAGTTCCCTTGTGAGGGGCTGTCATTCAGAGTACTTGTAGAGATCTCTCATTCTCTTGTTCTCCAAAGGTTAATTCTTTATTCTTCACAACAGTTGTCATCTCTGCTGTTCGGAGACATTTTCACTCAGCCATGACTCACTCAACCAGCCAACAAATTACCAAGCCAGATGTAGTTGTCATCATCCAAAGGCATCTGAAAACCAACTCTATACTTCAATTGTTCTAAAAAGCTTTAAAGAGCACCTGATAGATGGTCTTTGGTTTGGAACGGTAGAACATAGTCTAGTGATATGTGAGCCCAGACAGAACTTTTACAAGAAAAGAAATCTTTTTACCAAAAAATGGGAACTGTAAATGTAATCACAGGTTTGGCACAGGTCAAGAGCAGGAATAAAAAAATACCTTGGCCTTTCAAGAGTGGCCCTGCAACTTATTCCGAGTGTTCTGCAACTTTCTCTCTTTATATTTTTTTTCTTTCCAAGGTATTGCAAGTTTTTGAGGAGCCGAGGCTCTTGGCAGTTCTGCAACAAATTAAGGAAAAATATGATCTTGGTAAAGTGAAGAAGGTGAGACTGTTGGTTTGTTTATAAATTTAATTATATTTTAAGTTTTTAAGAATGTCAATTCACCAAAAAGTCAGGGAGGCTTACAGAAGGTTAAAAAGATAATAATAATTTTAAAAACAGGCTTACATGGCACTTCAGATTTTAGGTTTGGTGAGTCAATTATAAACAGATGCAAAGACTGGCCATTCTACTTAACCTATCTCTGCCATGACAGTGAGTTTGAGGGGAGGCCCAAATTTGTAGAAGCTTTGTAAAAAAAAGTTTTCAAAACTTGGGGAATCAATTATCTAATCTAACAAGATCCAAGCTTGCTTATTGGCCACAGAATAATCACCAGTTTGAAGGGTTGTACCAATTCATGGAGGTTGTGGAGATCAGTGGCTCTTAGCTTGGAGGGAAATTGTACTTTCTCTAATGGCCATCTGCTGAGAGACTAGCTGGCTTCCTTGTGCAGTTGGTTGGCCACTGAGAGAGTAGATCGCTTGAGAACACGGGTCAAGGGTCCAGTCCAACACAGCACTGTTTATGGTCTTCTGTTTCTGTAGTTATATCCCTGTGCTGTGTGGCTTGCCATAATTTGTCTCCCTTTGCTGCAAATTCTCTGGCATTCTTTTCAGATGTTTTAAAGTGAAACCTACCCTTTTAAAGTATTGCAGTATTCAACCCACAAAAAGTTGTAGAAGTAACACCTCTCAGAAACCTCTTAGACCAAATGCAGCATTTTTGAAGATCATATGTCATTTGTGAAGTGCAGGAAAAAATTGCTTTATTCAAGGTGCGGCTGTCAAATCTTGCTGCTGTTCATTTTTATTGCAATTGTAAATATCTGCATAAGTATTGTGTGTTTCAGAAGGTGTAAAATAAGGAACAAATGGGTTTCTTAAGGCATTTAGCCAACAGTGACACAAGCCTTTGCTACAGGGAATTGTAGTACTAACTTTACCCCACATTTTGCAGTCAAAGTATTTGTTGAAGTCAGAAGTAGGCTGAGAGTCTTGGAGCTAACACCAGCTAAGGCATTTGAGCATTTTAAACTAAACATTTTCTTGAGGTCAGATGCTTCCAAGCATTTGTGACTTAACCTGGGTTAAAATGTCAGACCATTCCCCCAATTTATCACACTTCTGACTATGTTTGTAACCAGCATTCCTGATGTACTGGCTTTCTGTCATTTCAGAAACTTTTTAGGAACGCTCTGTTTGGAAACTTTTTTGGAGTGCTAGCTCTCTTCCAATCCAGGCGCCTGTCAAAGGTAATGTTATACAATTATTTCAGGTCTCTCCACATCTTCTGTTCTTGCACTGCTTCTTCAAGTTTTTCTATACTCTGGCTGGTATCAGATTTGATGGTGTCCAGCCACCGTGTTCTTTGATGCCTAGTTTCCTTTTACTGCTAACTCTCCCAAACATAACTTCTTTCTCCACTGAATTCCCCCACATAAGATGGCCAAGTAAGTGAGATGCAATTTTGTGATTTGCCTTCCGGTGACATGTCTGGTGTTATCATGGCTTGCTAAACAAATTGGGGTTGGCTGGGTTCACTATAAGATACACTATAAAGCCTGGTGTTTTTTTATCTCCTTAGGACTCCAAGGCTCTCCTTGAGTGTGTCCAGCTTCTGCAGAGCCTTTCTGAGCACTATGCCCACCTTAAGGACCTCCCAAGGAAGACATTAGTTGACATTGTTTCTGAGGTAAGGACGACTGAGGATAATTGCAAAAAGGGGGACCTTGTTAAAAGTATTAGCTTTTGTAAAACATCTGTCTTAAGGCAAGAAGGTGGGGAATGACCAATTATACACACATATCATTGCTGCTTCTATTTACAGTGTTGAGAAGTGAGGGCAAATAATTTTATAACTGCTATGACATTAAGCACCAATGATAGAGAGGTACCAATAGACCTAGAAGAAAAAGATTCAGACTCTTAATTGTTATGTAAGAATACACGATTCCCTTGTTATAGTTTTAATCTGTTCACAAAACTGTATGTGATTTAAACTGAGGGTATTTGAAAGGCTGCCTTTCCTCTTACAAGTCTGCCTGCCTTTTATGATCCTTGGCAAAAAGCTCTTTGGATTTGCAATTGGTAACTTTGAAAACTCTGCTGGATCACACCAACACCCATCTTAGTTAAACATTTTGTTTCATATACTGTAGTGGCCAGCTTGATACTAATAGGATGCTAATAGACAAGAATAACAGAATAACAGAGTTGGAAAGGACCTTGGAGGTCTTCTAGTGCAACTCATACCCAATACCAGCGTTGATGAACCTTTTCATCACCGAGTGCCGAAACGGGAGCGCGCCCTTGGGGAGGGGAGTGCCGGAAATCAGAAGAGCAGCTCCCTGGTGCGCATGTGCGCACCGGGAAGCTGAGCTTCTGGTTTCCTGCGCGTACATGCGTGCTGGCCACCTGGTCTTCCGGTTTCTGGTGTGCATGCACACGGCAAGGACCAGCTGGCCAGCGCCAGAAACTGGAAGCTCAGCTTCCTGGTGCGTGCATGCGCGCCGGGGAACTGCTCTTCCAGTTTCTGGCGCTCTACTGGCAGGCAACCAGAAAAGCAACAGGCGACGGCTGGTGTGCCCAGAGAGATGGCTCTGCTTGCCACTTCCAGCACACGTGCCATAGGTTCGCCATCACGGCCCTATACCCCTGTCCCATCAGTGACTGCTGACTAGTGAAGTAGCTGATTTCTACTGCATAACATCATTGATGTCAAGGCAAAATAACCGTACATAGATAAAAGTCTGCTGATATGTATTGTTCACATCACCATTTTTTCCCCCTGGGGCATTGTTGTTTCCAGATCCCAGAGACTGTATTTGAAAAGGTGCTTTATAATATCTTGGAAGATGAACTTACTGCAGCTTTCAGCACTCCTGGTCAATTGTACCTCCTGTTGGTGGGCATCCAAAAATTCCCCAAAGTTCTCGGACCAGAAAAGCTGAAGGCCCTCTTGGGCACAACTGTTGTTGTGACAGCACAAAACATCCCCAGGTCAGTAAAACTAATGAAGCATCCAGGGAAAACCTCTATCTCACCCCATGTATATGGCAGATTCCTATCTTCCTATTGAAAATAACTGTTTAACTAGAAATAGACTGCAGTGCAGGTAATTCTCAACTAACAACCATTCTTTTAACAATAGTTTAGAGTTACAAGGGGATGGAAAAAGTGACTTATGACTTTTCCTTGAAGTTACGGCATCATGATCACATATTGTAGTTTGAGCCCTTAGCAAGTGACTCACTTTTATGACCAGTTGCAGAATCCTGTGGTCATATGATTTTGAATTACGACCTTCCCAGCTGATTTCTCACAAGCAAAATCAATGGGGGAAGCCAGATTGGCTTAACAACCATGTGATTGACTTGACTCAGTGATTTCACTTAACAAACTTGGTTAAAGAAACTCATAGATTGGGTTGTCACATGATTTGCTTAATGGTCATATCTCTTAGCAGCCAAAATTCCAGTCCCAATTGTGGTTGTAAGGCAAAGACTACCTTTACTGTACTACTATTTCCAGGGGGAATAATAGAGGTAGAGCGTATAATTTATGTTTACATTATCCCAGGTAAGGATAAGAAACATCCCTGTGTCGGGAAGAATTTCTGCTAGTCTCTGACTGGGCTTGCACATTGTAGCAAGTTATGGATTCTTTTTAATTGTGGTTTGCTTAAGTAATCTACGTTTGACTGGGTTTACACATTTTGACTTGGCTCTGGGTGTAAACCAGTTAACTGAATCAAGGGTTTTGTTCAGCAGGCGCCTGCTTTCTAAATTCTTCCTTGTTGTTTTGTTAGGGTTTTTTTTTCTTATTCCCAGCAATAATGAAGGTAGTGTAGGAGATGACCAGGCTGAGCCCGAGGGAGGGGTCAAATGCATCATCAGTCATGAGTCCCTTCGTGCTCACAAGAGTTCCAAGTCGAACCCACCTTGAATTCTCTCTATTCTTAATTCCCGCTAATTTCCCTTGACCGTTAGTAGTTCCGTTTAATGTCAAGCACCAGGAAAATCAGGAGATCCAGGCAGTTCAAATGAGTATAAAGATTTATTGCAAGCTTAAGCTCTCTACCAGAATCTGAACTACTAACGGTCAAGGGAAATTGGTGGTAGATAAGGGTAGAAGGAATTCAAGGTGGGCTGGACTGAGATCACTTGCGGACACGAAGGGACTTGTGAATGATGATGCGTTTGACCCGCCCCTCCCTCGGCTCAGCCTGGTCATCTCCCGCAAGTAGATCTCTTCGGAATAACAACAGCAAAAAAAGAATAATGAAGATTCTGTTGTTTTTCTCATTAGGATTGTGGAAGTTTTGAAAATGGCAGCCAAATCAGAGAGGAAGGACAAAATTCTTCCAGCTGTAGGACTGGACCTGATGAAAGTGGCGTTGAGAGAAGGAACTTTTGAACTCTTCTGGAAAGAAGCCGTAGAAAACGGGCTACTTAAAGAAAATATTGGACCCTGCAGGTATGTTGAAAGCATTTGAAATGACCTTTCATCCTGAAATTATCTCTGCCCATTTGGCTATTTCACCTGGAGAATGCTGAGACTCTGAATACTATAACAAATGGCCGTAATATAGGTAAGTCCTCAACCTACATCCACAACTGAGCCCAACATTTCTGTTGTTAAGCGAGAAGGTTGTTTTGTCCCATCTTACGACCTTTCTTGCCACAGTTTTTAAGCGAGTCATTGCAGTTGTTAAGTTAGTAACACGGTCATTAAGTGAATCTGGCTTCCCACGTTTCAGAAGGTCACAAAAGGTGATCAGAGGACCCTGGGACACCTGAACCATCATAAGTATGAGCCTGTTGTCAAGTGTCTGAATTTTGAACACGCAACCCTGAGGATGCTGAAATGGTCATAAGTATGGAAAATGGTTATAGATAAAGTACAAAATTAGACTTAAGTCTTTTTTTTTTCCAATTCTGTGCCTACTTATTACAGGTAGTTAAGACCTCATGGAGCCTGCCCATTATGGTTGTAAGTTGTAATGGTCCTAACGTGGCTGGGTCTAACTGAACAGCAGTTTTAAAAATGCTTTAGCCATTAAGTAAGCTTATTGTTCATTATGGTGTAGTTTTGTCAAGAATTGAAAGTGTCAGATTTTGGCAAAACATGAGAAAACTTGGTCACATGACTGTGGGATGAGGCAAGCAATTGTAAATGCAATCATGTTGGCAAAGAACTG
>JANHFL010008487.1:523314-537790 GCA_032468155.1 Oxyrhabdium leporinum
CCAGTACAGTACCGGTAGTCCTCGACTTATGACCACAACTGAACCCAATTTTCCATTGTTAAATGAGATATTTGTTAAGTGAGTTTTTCCCCATTTTACGCTCTTTCTTGCACAGTTGTTAAGTTGTTGCGTTGGTCGCATTAGTAATGCCATTGTTAAGTGAATCTGGTTTCCTCATTGACTTTGCTTGTGAGAAAGTCGCAAAAGGTAATAGAATAGAATAGAGTAGAATAGAATAGAATAGGTCACTGTAAATGTACACTAATCAGCATACATTAAAATGAAATTTCATTGCATTCAGCTCTCAAAAGATAACCATTATTCATACACACACATGTATGACACAAAGAAACATCATAGTGTAGTTCTAATGTATACATATCATATACATGGCGAGAAAAAAGAATCCTGCAAGTTTACAAGATGGATGGAATAATCTAGGACACTGGAACCTTCCTAAATACATGCCAGTTGCGAAGCGTCCGAATTTTTATCACATGATCATGGGGATACTGCAAGGGTCATAAGTGTGAAAAATGGTCATGGGTCACTTTTTTCAGTGCCGTTGTAACTTTGAACGGTCACTACACGGAATGGTTGTAAATCAAGGACTACCAGAGTTTATCTCTCAGGATATTGCTGGGACATGTGTTGTTTTTATTGTTATTGATGTATAGTCTATCTTTTAGGGCCATTTGTACCATTTCATTTCATGGTCTTTGTTTAGATAAGGTTTTCCAAAGCAGCCTTATCTTCATGGCCACAGATTGCCAAGCCTAATGACAATTTGGAACAAAAAAAGAAGAAGAAGAATGGAATAATTGCTCACTGAAGCCTAGCTAACCTGTCTCTTAACAGACAAAATCCACTTTATGAGTGTGTCCAGGTAGTCTACAGGTACTTATACGGCTGAATAATCTCTGTAACCTGTCAGAATTATATTCAAGGCTAGAAAGCTGGCTTTTAAGATGATACGAGGTTGACAAGAATCTATACCAACATTGGAGGCGGGAGGAGCTCTGAATCCATTAATCAGGAACTTGAGGAAAATATATTTACTTGGTTACAAGGTCAGTTATAGGTTGAAAGTGACCTCTAGGGAAAATTGCTTAGAGGTCTTATGTCCACCCCCTCATCTTACATCAAGACTTCACTGGCAACCTAGAATATATTGCATTTTGAGTAGACTTCTGTTTGTTTGTCCTCTCAGTGTCAGAGCCTTCACTGAAACCATATGCAGAATATTTGTCGTTGGTATCAGATATTTAAAGCAGACCTGCAGAGATATTCTCCAAGCATCTACCAAAAGAGACAAATTGATCAAAAAGTTCTGAATTGACTTGTAACTAAACCGGTCTACCCTTGTTATTGGGCACAAGGTAGATCAAGATCATGTGACCCCCGGGTCACGACAACCGTTATAAATATAAGTCAGCTACCAGGGGTCTGGATTTTTTAATCAGGTGACCCTGCAGATGCTACAATGGTTGGTTGAAAAATGGTCACAAGTCACTTTTTTCACTGCTGTTGTAGCTTTGAACAGTCACGAAACAAGCTGTTGTAAGTCGAGGACTACCTGTACGTGAATAAGGACAACTGATGAGAGTTTGCAAGTGGGATTTGATAGAAGAGAAACGGAAGAGAAGAACGACAAGGAAGGCTGTGTGTTTAGAGGGACAAGCACGCTCAGCTGTGAGGGGTGAAGAGCTTATCTCATCAATCGATGCTGTTCGCAAGGGGAAGGTGGGCTCCAGGCAACCTTTCTTGCTCATCGTGAGTGGAGGAGTGAGAATCTCTGCCGAGTATGTGGAGCCTGCTGCAGAAACTGTAAGGTGAATTTAAGACTAACCAATTATTTCGGAACGAGCGAATGGAGGAAATAAATAGGGAGAGCTAACATGAGTTTGGCAATAGACTTTGGCGGAGAGCAAGGGAAAGGGAGGCTTGTAACAGATTTTTCCCTTTAGAAGGACAGTATGTTCTTGGCTAATCTGAGAAGGAGAAATAATGGTGCATTAAAGACAATGAGATGAACATGGATCTACAGCCATGAACTGTCATGGCTGTGGAATGTTGTGCTCCATTCCTGCTTGGAAAACAATTTGGCATGGGTTTGCAGCAATCTTAGAATGTTCAAGCAACACTCGGGCAACCTTACAACAGAGGCATAACAACCAGAGCTGACAGAGAATCAGGCAAAGGGACAACCAGAGAGAAAGGACCACATCAGATATTCTCCATTGCTGGAACTCGGAAACAGTGTTGAGTCCATCGCAGAGAAACACTCTTTCAACAAGCTCTTTATCTCTTTAAGTGCTGGCCTCTGCTGTGGGCTATTAAGAAAGACTGGGGGCTGCTTTCTGCCCCTAAAAACATGTTTCTCCATCTCTGCTTTGGGGAAATATAATATTCTGACTTTTTTAATATTTCCCAAAATATTTCATTCTTTGGAGGGGGGGGGCTTCCCATAGCTTAATAACTGTGTTACCAACTTAACGGCTGCAATGATTCGCTTAATGACTGTGACAAGAAAGGTTGTAAAATGGGGCAGAACTCCCTTAACAAATGTCTTTTGGCAACAGAAATGTTGGGCTCAATTGTGGTTGTAAATCTAAGATTACCTGCATACCATTTATAGATATTTTTTTAATTCCCACCAAGTTTCTGTGCCACCTTTTTCTAAAAGATTCTTTCAGGTAAAATAGATGAATACATGGGAAGCTAGTTTGCTGCAATGCAGAACATCAGCCTTTAGCAACATCTATATTTACAAAATTTCCCAGGGCCTCACAGACATTCTTAGAATATTAAAATGCTAGATGACAGCAGCCCAGGGCTTTGTTTGGGAATGTCCCCAGATGTCCAGAAAAAGGGAAAAGTAAGGTGAACGTTGTAGAAGGTGTCCTTCAAGGGAAAGAACGAATGGCATGGAACACGGCATTCATTATGCAGGACACCTATGACTCAAGGTTTTGAAAATTTCAAATATCCAGAAAGTTAAGATATAAAACATAGAATCTTAGGTCTGGGAGGGACCTTGGAGATGTTCTGGTCCAACCCCCTGCTTCAAGATAAAAGTCCTTATACCATCCTGGCCAAATGGTTGCCCAGTCTATTTTTGAATACCTCCAGTAATGGAGTACCCACAATTTTTGAAGTCAAGTATCCCATTGATTATTTGTTCTGACTGTCAGAAAATTTCTTCTTACAAGGTTGGATGTTCCAAAGGTGCTTTTTTGAGAGGCAACTGGACTTTCTGGTTTTTCTTTGAAGATGTTTCTCTTCTCATCCAAGAAGCTTCTTCAGCTCTTCAGAAAGTCCCGTTGCCTCTTGAAAAAGCAGCTTTGGGACAACCATGACCTGGATGACTGAGAATCTCCATAGACATTCAAGGTTCGATCTCTCCTTAACAAGCTTCCACTCATTACAGGGAGTCCTCTACGTACAACAGTTCGCTTTGTGACCGTTCAAATTACAACAGCACTGAAAAAAAGTGACTTATGACCATTTTTTCACGCTTACGACTATTGCAGCCATCCCCATGGTCGTGTGGTCAAAATTCAAACGCTTGGCAACTGACTCATATTTACGACGGTTGCAGTGTCTTGAGGTCATGCGATTCCCTTTTGCAACCTTCTGACAAGCCAAATTCACTTAACAATTCTGTTACTAACTTAACAACTGCAGGGATCCACTTAACTGTGGCAAGAAAGATTGTAAAATGTGGCGAAACTCACTTGACAACTGTCTCACTCAGCAACAGGATTGTGGTTGTAAGTTGAGGACCACCTGTACTTCTTGTCCTGCCTTTAGGTGCTTTGGAGAAGAAGTCAACCTCCTCTTCTCTGTGACAGATCTTTCTAGTACTCTAGTCTTAATGGCTACCATTGAGCTGTGAGTTGGGAAGCTGAAGTGAAATCTTATGGCTACATGAAACTCAGACTCAAACTTATGCAAGTCCCCAACTCTCCCTTTCTGATCTCCAAAATCTTCCCCCTCCCAATCCGCCCCCCCCCCCCAAACAAACCTTGGAGATGGAGCTGTTTTTGTAATGCTACAAATCTGTTGATAAAATGGGATGAGTTGAGGGGGGTTTTTCATGATTGTTACGGACGTGATGAAACCAGGGTAAGCAGAGAGAATATAAATAATCAGCAAAAACTGACATTTTTTTTGTTGATTCCACAGTTGTTGCCAAGCAGTTCCTGGGGTTTCTCTCCCTTTTGCATATTTCTTTCCTCATTAATTACATTTGTTTTGGGGGAATGAACCTCTTTCTTTTAGCAAATGTGTTGTAGGGAACAGCCGTTCCCACCCTGGTATATTCTGATGCCAAGCTAGCTGGGTGGTTTTGACATTCATATAAATATGTCAGATTAGGAAGATCGATAGTAAAAGCCTTATTACTACTGGTTCCAAAAAAATCATCATTTGGATATATTCATAGATGACAAATCGATCATTGGCTTCTATGTATAATAAGAGCCACCAGGTTCATTGGCAGTATATTTTTGTTCATAGCTGGAAACAAACCAGCGGTGAAGTTCTCCAGCCTGATTTGCCAATACATTTTTAAAAAGAATCTTCTAAAAGACAGTGCTATATTAGATAATGAAGTGTAACTGAGAAATTGGGTTGAGCCTGCCTGTTAAGTACGATGCAGCATTGGATGTTTACATAGAGATTCCTATTTGCTTGATGCTCCTGTTTTTATGGAAATTCCAGCATGAACGTCCAGAAAGGCAGATTCACACATAACCATAAACCACAGTTAAGTCCTTTGTATCACTCACATTATTTTGGACTCTCCTCTCTCATCAGCTTCAGAGAGCTTGACCAGTGGCTGGAGGTCATGGAAAGTGTGGTGCAAAACATCTGGAACAGAGATTCTCAACCTTGGCAACTTGACAGTGTGTGGACTTCAACTCCCAGGATTCCCATGCTGGCTGGGGAATTCTGGGAGTTAAAGTCCACGCATCTTCAAGTTGCCAAGATTGAGAAACACTGATCTGGAGAGTTGACAAAGCTTGCTTTAGTGGGATTGATGGGAGGTGGAATGAGTGCAAGCATGCTAACCCTCTCCTCCCAATTGTGGAAAAGGAAATATTGGAACCATGTGAATTTAATGCAAGCTTGGACTCCTTTTGGATGGGTATTGGCCCCAAGCTACTTCTCTTCAGCTGGCAGAGATCCTCTTCTAAATATGCTTAAAATTTTCTGCCATGTCGAAACAGAAAATGCATGATAAATGTTATGTAAGCCTGAAGAGAACTGTAGTATAGCTGAACAAGAGAATGAAGAAAAATGTCAAAACTACTCCATCACCACTTCGAACGTAGAGCCTTCAAGCCTCTTCAGAATATTAAATGTCTCCAGATCTCTCCCCCCCCCTCAAATTGCCCACCCAGGACTTAATACATCATGAAAATGAAAACCAGTTCAATAAGGGCCATTACAAGTTACAAGTTACAACCACAACTGAGCCCAAAATTTCTGTAGCTAAGTGAGACAGTTAAGCGAGTTTTGCCTCATCTTATGACCTTTCTTGCCACTGCAAGAATCACTGCAGTTGTTAAGGTTGAAAGTGAATCTGACTTCCCCATTGACTTTACTTGTCAGAAGGTCACAAAAGGTGATCACATGACCCCGGAAACCCTGCAACAGTCATAAATAGGAGTCGGTTGTCAAGCATCTGAGTTTTGATCACATGACCATGGGGATGCGGCAATGATCAAAGCACATGGGGTGACATGATAGCGGTGTTCCAATATCCAAGGGATTACCACAAAGGAGTTCTCCAAAGCATCCGAAGGCAGGACAAGAAGCAATGGATGGAATCTAGTCAAGGAGAGAACCAACCTAGAACTAACGAGAAATTTCCTGACAGTGAGAACAATTAACCAGTAGAATGATTTGCCTCCAGAAGTTGTGAATTCTCCAACACTGGAAATTTTTAAGAAGAGATTGGAAAACCATTTGCATGAAATGGCATAGGGCTTCCTGTCTGAGCAGGGGGCTGGACTAGAAGACCTTCAAGGTCCCTTCCACCTCTGTTATTCTGATCATGTGTGGAAAGCGCTTACAAGTCACTTTTTTCACTGCCTTTGTAACTTTTGAACGATCACTAAATGCACTGTTGTAAACCGAGGACTACCTGTACAAAGTCTTAGATTTTGCTTTTGAAATATTCCCAGAGAACAGCTCAGACTTCTGCATTGATATGTGTGTGCTTCTGCTTCAGGTGGATATGTCAGTGCCATTCAGGAAAATTGATAAATACAAGTTAATCAGCCTAGTCATTTGCTGAAAGCTGTGCTAAATCAAGTTATTTACATTCATGCCCGTAGGGATTTTTGGAGTAAGCAACCTTATGCAGAGTACTGAAAAGAGCCGGAAATAGTAAGGCTAAGGAATTAAAGGCTTGAGACAAGAAAAAGAAAAGGAAACATTGCTAAATCTGGTTTATACCAACCCCATTCATTCCTAATACGTTTCCATGTTGTTTAGTTCTTCCAAAAAAACAACTTTGCTTCTAACATATCCATACATCCCTAAATTATCCTTTGTTCTTCAAAATAGTTGGCTTTTTAAAAGGATCTCATCAACTTCATCCAGCCACATTTTCTCAGTCTTACCCTTCCTCCCAACCCAGTCATTCTTCTCTTACAATTCTTAGTTCACATTCTCTCGGTCTATATCAGGGCTGTCAAACTCGTGTTGTCACGGCGTCACGTGACGTATCGCAATTTCCCCCCCTTCGCGAAATCAGGTGTGGGAATGGCCAGTGCATGACGCATCTGGCCTGTGGGCCGCCAGTTTGACAGCCCTAGTATTTATGACCAAACTGCTGCAGAGTACATCGTTCTTAACAGTCTACACCCAACGTAGAACAAAGTGAGTAGCAATATGCTCTTCTACACGGGATTTACACTTCCGATCACACGTCCTATTTATTGCTTTTCTTAGCCACACTGACATGTTTTAACATTTCCCCACCCATTGTACTGGTTTTGCTGTTGTACCAATGTACACACTTTTTCAATTTGTCCTACTTTTTTTTTAAAACCATTGATACATACTTTGCAGTTGCTCATCTCATTTTGGTCTTCGATGCATTAGCTTTCAGAACAGGAAGTCTCATTCCGTCCTCCAGTTTATCTAACGTTCGCTGCAAATTATTGAGTTCCCCACCAGCAGCTCATTATCGTCTGCATACAAAAATACATGTCAGTTCATACTTCTACATTCACTGCTTAACATTACTTAACAAAATAAAATACAAGAGAGTTTCTTTAGTTCAGCATTGAACTTGAAAATAACCAACTCAGAGACCTTCAAGAATTCCATAATTCCTTACCTCATTTATCCATAAGTATATTAAAAAGCCAAGGGGACAGTTCATATCCTTGTCTTGTTCACTGTTCGGTGTTGAACCTTTTGTTAAGCTGTGTATTTAATCTCATTCATGCTTTACTTCTGTTGATGTTTTTTTAAGTAAGTGGCATGTTAATAGAATTGGTTTTCCTTTGTTTGCTCAAATGTTCCTTTCCATTTCCACATGCAGCCATATTGATTTTAGCTATATTTTTCCTTCATTGGTATTCATCTTTACAAATTTTGGGGTCAATAATTATCCGACAAAATTGTATTTGTTTATTTTTGTTTAATTTGTATGCCACCTTTATTATTTTTACAAATAACTCAATATGGCAAACACATCTAACCCACCTTCCTCCTCCTATGTATCCCACAACAGCAACCCTGTGAGATGGGTTTAGCTGAGAGAGAGCTCAAATTTGGAGAAATATGAAGTGCAAAGTATTACTGAGCTTTGATCTGAATACTGTTAGCATAAGTGAGGCAGTTTTGCTTAAAAATGCAGAGCAAAGCAATATTGCAATTAGTGTCCCACGGCACTCCTTTGACCAATCAGGCTGACTCTTTAAGCCTTTTTGATAAATATAAGAAATAACGGCAAAGGTATTTAGGGTTTCACTTTAGTATGAAAACCGAGTTGCAGAGGGGTTTAAATAGCTGTGGCCCCATTTGAACTGTGTCTTTTGGAATTTTGAGAAGCTTGGCCTGTTTCTAGAACTGTGCAATGCATCAGAGTCAAAGGAACAAAGGTGTTTTGGAGGACAAGGGAGTACAATTGTGGCTTTTGTCTGCAATCCTTCAAAAAAACTGCACCTTTCCCTGGATTGTGTGGTTGGGACAATCCATCTGCTGTTTTGTTTTATGGTGTTTCAGATAAAGGTCACGTGAGTGTTCCTATAAGCTCTGAAGAATCTTTTAACCGCTACCGTGTGAATTCTCTGCTTGTTATTTGAGAAAAGTATTATATCTCACCACCTCTCTTCTTTTCTTCCCCTCCCCGCCCCCCCACAAAAAAAAATTCTGTTTCAGACCCAGGCATGTCTGCTTCTCCAGAAAGCCCTGCAGAACAAGTGCTTTAAGCTTTCATTGTCTGGAAAAGAGTGGGAAGATTTGATCAGAGAAAGCACCCATCAAATTACTGAGGTAGGACGAGTCAATCTGTCTTTACATGTCCTGATACGCTTCATATTCCTCTTTTCTTTTCTAACCCCTATTCATGTGTTGAAAAAAAATATCTTGAGTGTTGAAACTGAAAATGGGCTGTTTTAGAGCAACTGAAATGAGTTTGGAAAAGGGTATGCGGTGTCTGATAATAAAGTATGAGCCTAGCCTAGGAAAACAGGAAAATATTCAGATAAACGTTTAGAATTCTTTATTGGCCAAGTGTGATTGGACACACAAGGAATTTGTTTCCGGTACATAAGCTCTCAGTATACATACAAGCAATAAGTGATAAATCATGATCATAGTCATTGTAAAATACATTCATCAAAAATCATAAGATACAACACAGTGATTGTCATAGGATACTAAATGAGAAATCAACATAAATCGTACTAGGATACTGAATAAAACAATATAAATCATAAGATACAAGCAACAAAGTCATAGTCATAAGGAGATAGGTAATAGAAAAGAGAAGAATAATAGTAATACAGCCTTACTAGATAGTTTGACAGTGTTGTGGGAATTAGTTTGGCAGAGTGATGACCAGCATGACGTCACTCCTGTCAGGAGCGCCTGTGGTGACCCAAGCATTCTGCCAGTGAAAATGGGCTCCTGGGCTCTGTTTTTGGTCACAACAGCCTCCTATTGCGCCCCCCCCCAGCTCCGTTTTTGCTGGCAGAGGCACCGTGGGCCGGTCCTTCGCTGTTTCCAGGGCGGCCCCGCAGGCCAGATCTAAGCACCTCATGGGCCGGATTTGGCCTGTGGGCCTTGAGTTTGACAACCCTGCCCTATAGCATCGTTTCAAGGGTAGAAATTGAAAGAGTTTATGTCCAGGGGTGCGAGGGGTCTGTAGATACTTAAGATTGTCCCACCTTGATTCTCCTTGGTATAAGAGGAAGGGAGAGATATGAGAAACACTGTCAATCTAGTATTATAGCTTGTATTAATAAAGTAGAATTTTAGTGTATCTTATTTCCTGACTTGGCCTGCATAGAAGGGCTGACATCACTCTTGAAAGCCTGTCAGTGTTTCCCCTTCGCTCCCTCTTATAATAAAGAGAGTCAAGATGGGACAGTCTTTATCTCTTTCTCACACTTTGCTGTTTAACCAGACTTAATTCCTCTTTTGTTAATAGTCTTTGCGTTCCTTCTCCAAGGAACCATCCAGTGGAAGTCCATTGTAACTTTGAGTGGTCATTAAACAGTCGGTTGTAAGTCAAGGATTACCTGTACAGCCATTACATAGCAAAGAGGCAAACAGAAGAAGAAGCTAGGCCAAGGAACAGGGAAATAAGTAATGAGAGAAGGTGCAATGCTTGTCTGAAACAGTATTCATTTAGTTCAGTATCTCCGTGCAGTTACATCAGAGTTACTTATGCTGAATTTGAATCTACTACAAGGTAAACGGTATTGCAAGCATTTGCTTAGACCCGTGTTTTTCATCCTTGGCAACTTTAAGATGTGTGGACTTCATCTCCCAGAATTCGCCAGCCAGTATGTTGAAGCACTGTCTTAGACTAAATGAATGATACTTCTGTGTCTCCAGCTGAATTTGATTTTGAAATTAGAAATCTTTAGGACAGAGGTGTCAAATTGGCATCCCATGGGCTGGATGCGTCACATGCGGGCCACACCCAACCCAGCTCCACGAAGGGGGAAAATGTCACAAAATGGCACGTGATGGCAACCTGACACGGCCAGATTCGGCCCGCGGAGCCAGATTCAGGCCATGGAGTGCTTAGATCTGGCCCACAGGGCCACCCTGGAAACAGCGAAGGACTGGCCCGTGGTGCCTCTGGCAGCGAAAACGGGCTGCTGATCTCTGTTTTCGGCTGGGACAGCCTCCTGCAACCCTCTGCCAGTCAAAACGGAGCTCGGGAAGGGCGCCAGAGGCGTCACTGACATGAATGATGTCAAGCTGGCCACGCCCACCCTGGCCACACCCACCCCGGCCCCCTGAGGTCAAATATAACCCCGATGGGGCCCTCAATGAAATCGAGTTTGACACCCATGCCTTAAGGGATTTCTTTTTCTTTTCTTTTTCTAAAGTTAAATGCGTAGCCATTGTTTTAGGTGGGAAATATTTGGCATATTGCAGCTTTACTGTTCCAACAATATCTAGCCTCGGCTGTGATAAAAACTTTGGCCAAATTGAAGGACACGATTTGGAATCAACACATTTAAAGTGAAGTTCCGATCTTTTGCTACAATGCAGTTTGTTATCACCTTTTTCTGGTTTATGTGGATCATTTTTAACATTTTACATGTTCTGTGCAAGAGACGTTTCTCCCTGATCCAAATTGATGCACTATCCATTAGGCTGACAATAGTCTCTTGAATCTCACGCTACTACTAATTGTCAGAATATGTAACTGTAAGTAAATTTGGAAAGCCAGTTTGGTGTAGTGGTTAAAGCATCAGGCTGAAAACTGGGAGACTGGGTTCTAATTCTGCCTTAGGCAAGAAGCCAGCTGGGTAATCTTGGGCCAGTTATTTTCTTCCAGCCCTAAGAAGTAGACAGTAACAAGCTGCTTCAACTTGTTTATGATCTTCTAAAGGGGTGGGGTGGGGTATACTCCTCCGCTTACAACCGCAATAGGAACGGGAATGTCTGTTGTAAGTCATTGCTGTTATAAGTTGAGTCATTACCTAATTGGACCTGATTGTTTGACCATTTTTACAACAGCTGTAAAGCAAGTCACCACAGTCATTAAGTGAATCGTGTGGTTAAGCGAATCCAGCTTAGCCAATGGATGGGTGGTTTTGTGGAAACCAGCAAAAAAGTTGCAAATCACAGTCACATGATAGCAGGACACTGCAACTGGTTGTAAGTGTGGGCTACTTGCCAAGCAACCAGACTGCAGTCACATGATTGCACGCGCACACATATGCACACACATGCACACACACACATATGCACACACACAGGGGTAGTCCTTGAGTTACGACCATGTGTTCAACAACAGTCCAAAGTTATCACAGTCTTGGTTTTGCCATAACTTTGGACTGCTGCTGGACACATGGTTCTAAGTCAAGGACTACCCCCCCCGCCCTGTGTCTGTGTTTATACTCTGTGTGTGTGCATAGATATATGAATATGATTTGTAGAGATTATATATAAAATATATAGTATTTGATATGTATTTTATTATTGGTCTTGGATCATAAACAAACAATAACCATTTGGAAAATATGCCTGAAGGAAATTAACTTCAGATTTCTGTGATTGATTATTTAAAACCCTGAAGACTTGATGTTACGCAGTATGTACTGAATTTTAAAAAGCCTTGGGAAAATGCTGCAGGGTGTGCCCTATTTTTAAAGCAGTCGCTCTTGTGAGAACCAAAAATAAAGCAGATAGTGGATGTTTGGTGCGTGTGCCTATATCCCTATCCAATGGGAAGAGGGAAGGAGGTGAGAATGGAACCAGAATTATCCTCAGGTGATGGAGGAGGCAGGAGCAAGATAACAGTGTAAAAAAATGTACGTCCAGGAATCTGTAATCAGCCTTTTTCAACCTGGTGCCCCTAAAAATATTGAGACCACATTGGCTGCGAATTCCTGAAGTTGTAGTCCAAACCTACAGTATTGGAGGATGGGGGGAAATGGTGATTTGCAGCAGAGGCCCTCCAACCTTTTGGGTACTCCAGGGACTGGTTCTGTGGAGAGAGGTTTTTCTGTGGACTGGATTACACATGCTGCCTGCATCTTACGAATGGGGCTTTGCTTGTTTGCACGGTTTCTGGCATGCTGCGGACAGGTGCCGGTCCATGGACCAGGGGGTTGGGGACCCCTGATCTATACCCAACTGAGCCTTTACAGGTAGTCCTCGACTTACAACCACAATCGAGCCCAGAATTTACATTGCTAAGTGAGAAATTTGTTCAGTGAGTTTCGTCCCATGTTACAACTTGTCTTGCCACGTTTGTTAAGTGAGTCACTGCAGTTGTTAAATTAGTAATCTGGTTGTTAAGTGAATCTGTTAAGCTTCCCCTTTGATTCTGCTTGTCAGAAGGCCACAAAACCTGACCACATGATCCCCAGGACACTGCAACCGTTATAAATATGAACCAGTTATCAAGCATCTGAATGTAAATCACGTGACTGGGAATGCTGAAATGGTCATAAGTGAGAAAAATAGCAATAGCACTTAGACTTATATACCGCTTCACAGTGCTTTACAGCCCTCTCTAAGTGGTTTACAGAGTCAGCCTCTGGCCCCCGAACAATCTGGGTCCTCATTTTACCAATCCCGGAAGGAGGGAAGGCTGAGTCAACCTTGAGCCTGGTGAGATTCGAACTGCCAAACAGATGACAGCCAGTGATCAGGAGAAGTAACCTGCAGTACTGCATTCTAACTGCTGTGCCACCGCAGCTGGTAGTGGAGATTGTGCCATGACACAGCTTTTATCAAGAGCTAGTTGGCACCATTGGATGTGGCCATTTCATACAACGCCTTGATCTGATCTGGTGATTCTGTTCAAAGATTTAGTTCAAAGGCTGATCTGAATTCAGTCTTGTAATAAAGCCCTGCCTTACGCCATTGTGACTTTAAAGATGTTTTATTAAATTTTGTTCTTGATTGCCACTTTTGAAAATGCTATAAAACTCCTGCAATAGGTTATAAGGATCTCTTTAACAGAACCTTAAAGGAAACTTTATCTGGGGGCCCAATCTTATACATGTGAATGTAGGAATTGCTCTCATTTTGTAGCATTCAAGGTTACATTTACCCTATTCGCTTCTCCCCAAACTTCACTTAAATATCTCTTTGGGTGAATCACCATCAATGGTTGTATAATTCATTAAAATAATATTAATCATAAACCTTTCCTGGTATTCATGTAGATATAACATAGAGTTCCAAAGGAATTATGGATGAAAGGGGTGAGGGGGGTAAGATCAGAGCCCTCTATTCCCCATGAACAAGCTGCGTTCATTATGTTAGATTTAGTGCACATGACTTTCCTTGGCATTATTAAAAGTGAATGGTAGTGGAGTTTCTGCCTCTCCTTGAAAGTGATTAAAGTCAAATTTTCACCTTGAATAAAACACCACAGCAACACATTAAGAATTTTTCATCAAGCCTACAAAGGAAAATCTTTTCTCAACTGATTGGAAATAATCCTCTGAAATCTACCTGCTGCTGATTGCATTAATGCATGAAAAAATACACATGTTTGCACATTAGAAGCCATTTTTTTTACCTGAAAAGGCAGAATCAAAGGGCAAGAGGTTGTTAAGATTTCTTACATCAACCTGTACCTAGAGGCAGTGAAGAGTCAGCATACATCTACCTTTCAAGAACTTCTGAAAGACCTTCTATTAACATTCTAAGAAGCACTTCTGAGATAAAAATGAGTTGCTTTATTGAACATTACATGTCTGGCCTCATGACTGCTGGGCACTAATTAAAATTCCCCCAACATCTGTGTCTATATCTACTGGGTGTCTGGTAAGACCTGATCTGGATTTCTTAGCCAGGAAAATCAGAACGTTCATTCATGCTTAGGCTAGGGGGAAAAAATGAATGAAAACCAAGGGCTAACTTGTTACAACAATTGAGATCAAGTAATCTAGTTTATTTTTTTAAAAAAAAACTTCTGTCATTGTTGCCATCTCTGCATGATCTCAGGTGGTGCTGTTACAAAACTGAATCATATAAATTTGGTGAAGTGTGTTTAATTATAACAGTTTTGTTTCTGGTAAACCAAGCTTAAAACAGTTAATCATCAAGGGATACTAAATAATCAGATCTCAGCTAGCAAAATAAGAATAGATAGTCATATCAAAGGTGCCTGTTTTCAAAAGGCTACGGGACGGTTTTTATTTGAGAAGGGAGGAGGAGGAGGAGGAGGAGGAGGAGGATGAGGAGGAGGAGGAGGAGGAGGAGGACGAAGACGAGGAAGAAGACGAAGAAGAAGATGAAGAAG
>JANHFL010008487.1:560402-576596 GCA_032468155.1 Oxyrhabdium leporinum
GATTTGAACCGCTAGATTGAATCAGCAGAAGTGGCCTGCAGTTCAACACTCTAACCACTGCGCCACCTAGGCTACTATCTTATATTGTATGTAATTTATATATATATAAATGTTGTACCCATTTCACTTGGGGTTAGTGCCATTCTATCAGGGACTAAAGATAGTATATTGTTATGACGATGATGATGTTATCCATTCAGTTATGTCTGATTCTTGTTGATTCTATGGGCCTGGTCTCTCCACCTCTTCCAATCTTGCACTACTTCTTTGAGTTTTTCTATGCTCTGGCTGGTATCAGCTTTGATGGTGTCTAGCCACCATGTTCTTTGACAGCCTTGTACCACGAGTTCTTCCAAACATAATTGCTTTCTCCAGCGACCTTGACCAGTAGGTCCTTCCAATGTAAAACTTTGGTTGAGTCCTACACCTGTTCCTCTCCATTCAAATGTTTACGGCCTCCATGTATGAGGACAGGACTTCTACAGTACTATTTCTCTGGCTAATGGTCAGGAGTTCATCTATCCATAGTTGCATCAAGCCCATAGGTTACTATTCTATGAAGAATATCATGAGGAACTCCACCGAAAGCTTTGCATTAGGGCTATGGCATTCTCCTAATCTCCTAAGCTACAACCTCTATCAAAGACAAAGATAAATTTAGTTTATCATTTATTGTCTCCAACATTCTGGCTTCTGTTAATTGAACAGTTAGTCCTTGACTTACAACCAGAACTGAGTCTAAAATTTCCATTGCTAAGAGAGGCAGTTGTTAAGTAAGTTTTGCCCCATTTTACAACCTTTTTACCTCAGTTGTTAAGCGAATCACTCCAATTGTTAAGCGAATCTGCTTCCCCGTTGACTTTGCTTGATGAAAGCTGGCTGGGAAGGTTACATGACTCTGGGACAGCACAACTGTCATAAATACGGTACATCCCAGTAGCCAAATGCCTGACTTTTGATCACCATGGGGATGTTGCAAGAGTTGCAAGTGTGAAAAATGGTTGCGTCACTTTTTTCCAGTGCTGTTGTAAAATTCAAATGGTGACTAAGTGAATGGTTGTAGGTTGAGGACTAGCTGTACCGATGTGTAGCATGCCCATTCAGTTTGCATACATGCTGTTTGGTTATCTATTTAGAGGCCAACACTCCTATAGTTTCTTGAATCCTCCGTTTTGAAGGAGGAATAATATTTGCTTACCAATCATTCAGCGAAGTTCTCAAAACCTATCAAGAGTGGGTCTATGATCACTCTGGCTGTTTGGTATGTAAAGTGCTTGGTTCTGGAGACCCCGAATGTGTTTACGTTGTCTACTCTGCACTGCGGATAATGCTTGGTTCTGGTTTCACCACCTTCCAATTTTTGTCCTAGTTAAAAGACCCCCTGTTGGATCTGGTGAGGCGCTTGAAATCAAGGAATAAAGAGAAATTTCCTGACAGAGAACAATTAATCAGTGGAACAGCTTGCCTTCAGAAGTTGTGGATGCTCCACTGGAGGTTTTTAAGAAGAGATTGGACAGCCTTTTGTCTAAAATGATATAGGATCTCCTGCTGGGCAGGGAGTTGGACCAGAAGACCTCTAAGGTTCCTTCCAATTCTGTTATTCTGTTATTCTCAGGAACCTTTAGTGAAGATATGCCCCTATTATAGTGGCATAAACCCTTCCTGTTGTTGACTTGCAGGAACCTGTTTTCTCTTCTCGTGCCATGACCTTCATCTGGAAAACTACCTGTATTCCCAACTGCTTCACCTTCCTGATCCAGCACTACAGTCTCCAGTGAGTCTTTCAGTACCTCCTCATCCTAGGTCACTCATCCCAACATGGATCAAGCGAAAAAGCTAGTTGCTGGCTTTAAATAGTCGTAGCAACTGCTTCAGGAGGTTTCTATATCTGGAGGACAAGTCTTCCTACAATATCATATTCAGGGTCCTTGATGTTCTCTGAGTTTGGTTGTTTTCTTGCAGGCATTTTCTTACCAAACTAGATAACATCATCAGTGCATTCAGTTTGCAGACAGCTACTGGGCTCTCCTTAACAGGAAATGTCTTGTTTTGTTTTGTGGGTGAATATATTAATCTTCTTTAAAAAGATATGTTTTATGACCAATATAAAAGATTGTCTTGGTGTCATCCAGGGCTAAATATATGAGCTCTGCATAATCTAGCTAAAAGTATGTCTGGAAGAACAGGCATTTTATCATTTATCAACAGCTGGTTTTAAATATGATTATAGAGTATCAAAGAGCTATTAATAGGTATTATTTAATCTCAACAATCCCAGATGTATAAATAATAAGTCTTCTCATTCCCTGCTGGTTCAGGTCAGTGTATAGAAAAAAAATCTATGCCCAGATTTATTTCTTAGAAAAACCTGTGACTTCACCATGTCCCTTTCAGTGACATTGCATATCTGGATGGCCTCCTATAACCCTTCAAAGGGTCACAAAATTCAGTTGTAATCCAACATCCCTCACAGATTGTCTAATCCTGAACTGGGAGATAGATCAGCTTTAGGAGAGACCATGAGTGAAGCAAAGCGGTTAAAGAAGTAACAGATCTACTGTTGTAGAACCACGAGAAACTTCAGCAGAAACTTCAGCCAAGAAAGTTCTTAATTAATGGAAAATGCACATTCCCAAACGGTCTTTTTGTGCCTGGGAAGGAGGCAGCATTTCACTTCTAATTTATAGGCATTCTTGGAATGATCCCCAAGGCACCACTGTCGTCTGCAAATAGTTACATCAGAAGACATTAGCTATGGAACATCAGTCCAAGGACCACAGCATCAGCTGCAGAAGTGGCTGGTTATTATCATGCCGAAGGCCCCAGATTAAACCTTGCCTTCTCCTTAAAGATATGAGAGAGACTATCACGTAAAACTTGGGACCTGCTAATAATTAAGTTCACACAACATACTAAGCCACGAAAAAACTACAGGTTAACAAAGTGCAATTGTTGTGTTAACATAACATGCTTTGCCCAGAGGGTGCAGTGATTAGAATGCGGTATTGCAGGCAAACCCTGCCCACAGCCTGGAGTTTGATCCTGATTGGGGTTAAGATTGATTCAGCCTTCCATCCTTCTGAAGTTGGTAAGATCAGAACCCAAATTGTTGGGGGCAATATGGTGACATTGTAAACCGCCCAGAGAGTGCTATATAGCAGTATGGGGTAGTATATAAGTCTATTGCTATTGCTATTTGCCCATATATGAGATTATGGTTTAAAGTGATGGGCTGGCTCACTCTAAATTGAGGATGTTGTGCAAACTTCTAGTGGCAGTACTGAGCTAGATTTAATTCAATATTAAGCAACTTCCTCTGTTCCCGTGTCTATCTCTTTCTTCACCTAGAAAAGCTTGGAAGCTCTCCCAACAAGCTGTTTTGCTGATAAATATTTCCATAGTCTCTGCCCCAGATCCTGTACTACTGCAGATCTATAGATTAGTAGCAAATGTGCAATTTACATATAGATAAGCTTCATCTGGTCCCAGCTATTTGCTGTTCAAAGATTAAATTGCATAAAATAGGAAAGACCTTTCTCTGCCGGAAGTCTTTAAGAAAGTCTGCTAGTCCCTAAATAGTCTGATCTGGTGTGAAGAACTTCTTAAGTTCCGAAGGCAGCTGAGTGCGTATAAAAACAACAAGTTTGGAATAAAATGTAGATTGGTCACACCAAAAAAAAACCCAGAGAGTTTGGCCAGCGATGTTATTTAGCTGTGTAATTTTGTCTGATATTTGAGCTTCCTTGGGACAGAGGGGTACCCATGCGTCACTTCTGCTTCCCATGACCAATGCTGCCAGGAATACTGCTTAGAAACCCTCCATGCAGGCCAATCTTTGATGGTAGAAGCATCCCACAAGACAGCTGCCAACTGTCTGAATTACGCCACTGGGCTGGATTCCCAAATTCAAGCCATTATCAAACGACCCTTTAGATAAACCGAAAAAGCCACCAATAACTTTTTTTCACTCTGCCTTGTCCAAGTTACTAACTGCTCCGATGCTTCGAACTTCTTAACGCAAAAAGACCAATCTCTTCTCTTTCCTATTGATAAGGTGCCACTTACTCCTTATTTTCTACTGCAAAAGGTCCAGGTTACAGTGACCCTTTACACATTTTTCAACTTTACAGTTGCACAGAGACGTATAATAGACTTGAGAAAAATGCACAGCTCCTTTCTTTAAAAAAAAAAAAATCACTTGCATAAAGAAGAGGGAAATAAACATACAAAGCAAAGACCAAACAAAACAAGACAAGGTTTTTTTTAATACAATGTACCTCAATCTTGGGAAAGATTGAAGGCAAAAGGAGAAGGGGACGGCAGAGGATGAGATGGTTTTAGATAGTGTGTCATTGACACAATGAGGATGAATTTAGGCAAACTCCGGGAGACGATGGAGGAGAGGGGGGCCTGGCGTGCTGTGGTCCATGGGGTTGAGAAGAATTGGACATGACTTATTGACTGAACAACAACAACAAAAAATATATATTAAATTTTGGAATTCACTACCATGAGTTGTGGTGCTGACTACCAGTGGGTGGGCTTCAAAAAGAGGTTGGATCAATTCATGGGAGCTGAGGATCAATAGCTCTTAGCCTTGAGGAAAGTGGGATTGCCTCTGAAGGCCATCTGCTTGGGAGAGTATAGATAGTCTACAACTCACAACCATTCATTTAAGCGACGATTCAAAGTTACCACGACACTGAAAAAAAGTGACTTATGACCAGTCCTCGCACTTATGACTGTCGCAGTATCCCCATGGTCACAGGATCAAAATTCAAGTGCTTGGCAACCAGCATTTATTTACCATGGTTGCAACATCCTAGGATCACATGACCACCACTTACGACCTTCCCCACTCGCTTTCAACAAACAGTCAGTGGGGGAAGCCGTATTCTGTTAAGAACCCTGTGATTCCCTTAACAATTGATGCAATTCACTTAACAACCATGGCAAAACCGTTCTAAAATCAGGTGCGACTCACTTAACCGCTGTCTTGCTTAGCAACAGAAATTCTGGCCCCAATTGTGATCACAAGTTGAGGATTACTTATAGCAGAGATGTCAAACTCAAGGCCTGCGGACCGGATGTGGCCCGCAATGTGGTCAGATCTGACCCGCGGGGCCATCCTGGAAAATGTAAGGGGCCGGCCCGCGTCACTTCGGCCTGGTCTACCCAATGTGGTTTCGACCCAGTCTATCCAATGTGAAGAAGAAACATCAGGCCAGCGTGGCTTCGGCCCGCTCTACCCAGCGCGAAGAGGAAACATGCCAGTAGTTTGGGGAGTGGCGTCAAGCTGGCCACGCTCACCCAGTTGGCCACACCGACCCAGACCCCCCAGGCCAACCACAGCCCTGAAGCGGCCCTCAATGAAATTGAGTTTGATTGACACCCCTGGTTTATAGTGAGCTTGTGAAGTTGGTTGGTCACTAAGAGGACAGATTGTTAGATTAGAAGAGCCAGGGGTCTGATCCAATGGGGTGCTGTTTATGTTGTTAAAAATGAATTAGCAGCCACCACAAACATGGGACTGCAGTTCTATCACTTCCTCAATAGGGTTAAATAATTATAGAATTCATGCCTTACAAATCATTTGTTTCAAAGCTGCCTGTGATAAACAAGAGAGCCAGCTTTTAGGGAAACAGTATTTGCTCACAGAGATTCTTTTCTCATCCCTCTTCCTTCCTCTGTAGCTTAGCAGGTTTGCCAAGTCTTCCTGTGCCTAATAATTTCCTTAATTTCAGGTCTTGCAGCCAAATTTGCCATTTTTTTAAAAAAAAAGAAAAGAAAAAGAAAAATCCTCTTTTGTTTATTTTTAAACCCCTGAAGTCTGGTAACACTGCATTCCTTCCACGCAGGCAGAAGCCACAGAATTTGCAATACTTTGCAGACAAGAGATTAAGTCAAGCTTGCATCCATACAGATAAACAGATATTTAAAAACAGTTCTAAAGATATAGAAAGTGGTGGGACAGACTGTCTCAGGGACTGGGACGAGGGGTTTCATGCCTTGCAGATAATAATGATGAAAATAATATCTTTAGCACCATCAAGGATCAACATTTATCCTATCCTAGACCTTTCAATAGGTGAAAAAATGCCAAACCCAGCCTAAACATCTAGCTGGCTGTGCAACTAACCATAATAACAGCATTGCATTGAGTTGCATTTATATACTCTCCTTTTATTGACAGCTCAAGGATGGTAATTGGGGAGGGGGTGGACTCTCTCCAAATTCTACCATACAATCTACCCTGTTAGGGAGGTTGGGCTGGGAGAAAAAGGGGTGGTGTAAAGCCACACTACAAATTTTGCAGGCAGTGGGGAACTTGAATCTGAGTGCTTTCAGTTCATCGTTTTAGCCACTATACGAGAGAGGTTTGGAGGGCCAACTTTTTAATGATACGGAAATTGCAGCTGGCTACATACTCTACAAAGGGGGCACGGTGGCCTAGTGGTTAAGATGTTGGGCTTGTCAACCCAAAGGTTAAGAATTCAAGACCCAAGCATCATGTGATGGCGTGAGCTCCTGTCCTTGCTCCAGCTCCTGCCCATCTAGCAATTTGAAAGCATGCAAATGCAAGTAAATAAATAGGTACCACTTCGGTTTGAAGGTATCAGCGTTCTATGCACCTATCATATAGTTATGTTGGCCACATGACCATGGAAGCATCTTTGGACAATGCTAGCTCCCTCAGCTAAGAAATGAAGAGGAGCACTGGTCCCTAGAATTAGACATCACATATAAAAAGGGGAAACCTTTTTATATACTCTAGTCTACATCAATGTTTTTCAGACTTGGCAACTTTAACATGTACAGACTTTAACTCCCATAATTCCTCACTCAACATGCTGGCTGAGGAATTGTGGCAGTTAAAGTCAACACATGTTAAAGTTGCCAAATTTGAAAAACACTGTATTATGTTGAACAAGGAATTGGACTAAACGATCTCCAAGGTTTTTTCCAAGTCTAGGATTAGGGACCGGTGAGGATATAAAATGGATAGACAAAATAAATTAAGTACTGTATCCACAATTTAAGTTCATGGAAGTCTCCTTTACCTCAGAACCCACAAGGCTGCTAGTCCTCGTTGTGTCATGCATCCTACGAAGATTGTTAGAAACCAGAAGAGTAAACGAATTAGAATTTCAGGGGTTGTGGGTAGGGTGAGGATTTACCATAATGCATCACTTCTTCCTTAGCAAAAGTGGAATATGCAAAACTGTTGAGCTGCAGACAATTTTTTTGTCATTTAAATCCAGAATCTAGTTTTCCTTTGTGCAGAATTCTATTATCTTTCATGTACAGGGCTTGGGTGACATTACAACACGAGGATGTTTGATCATCAGCTAAGCTAAGCCGCAGAGGAACTGGGATGAATTATACTTCTAAATTCATAATAGGCTTTAAAAATGTAGGAATCAAAATCTGCCCCCAAACATTTTACATAATATAAGAGCTGCCCCACAAACATGCTGACAGAGCCACATATATTTAAAACATCTTCCCACAAAACCAAAACAAGTCAAAACAAAGTAGTTTAATTCAGGATTATTTTCTCCCTGATGAAGCCAATTCAGTGTCGCATTTCTGAGTTTTCTTTTGGAATCAGATAAACACACACACACACACACCATAAACACACATACTCCAAATAGATAGCAGGTTGTCCCTATTTGTCCTGGCAATTATGTAAAGAAACTTTCCAAAAGACAACAAAACACACACACACATGAACTAACCCCAAAAATCTCTTGTGCCTATCATGTGGTAGCATCTTCTGAGTTACTGGAGTTGCCAATGGTGAGATGATCCAAATCCGTGCTGAAAAACATGAGCCCAGATTTGTGTCTCTTTTTAACCAGCTATAGGAAAACCTCAGGAAGAACAGCCTTTAAAGGCAATATCTCTACACCCAAGAATGTGATATATATTCAAGCAAACAGAGAAATGTATAGGTAGCACTCAACTTATCAGCACAACTGGCCAGGCTCAAATCACCCAACAATCTTGAAACTGCAATGAAAATAGCATCAGGCTGTTGTTGCAACTCAAACCATACCCTCTGCATTGTGGCATTGCACGCGTGTCCAAAGAGGGCAGAATTTGTGGTACAGCACTATCGTTATTATTTTTAAGAAAGCAGGTGGAACTCAGGGCATCTGCAGAAGTCAACCATAACAGAGAAAGCGATGGGGAAAGAGGAATAGATCCACTTTGGAGAAGAAACAGTTCACGTCTTCTTTGTATCAGGATGCATTAGAAAATTAATGCTGAAGAGTAATGATGCCAGCGTCTAGACATTCTGGGATAGCTTTGCCAAGTGAATATTAGTCCTCTCACAGAAATAAACTCTCTCTAATCTTCTAGTAGCATGAGATGGCAAGTCTGCTTGGAGAACTTATCTTCAGTGTCTATCAATTCTCTTTCTGTTCTCATTGTTTCCACTGATGGCATTTCCTATTTCCATGGGTTCAACCTTTAGAGAATGCCGCTCCATTTTATTTCTTGTTTCAGAATACAAGAAAATGGGTAAATAGCTCTTGGCAGTAAGTCAAGCAGAATCTGTAGGAGCTGAGAGCTGAGAATGGACCCCATGCAGCTAGCTGGACTTTAGCAATTGTCCATTAGTGTCAACTGCCTGACATGGGAACTATAACAGTAAATACGCTATATAAGAAAAGAGGAAGCATCAGTTGTCCTCATTTATGGGTTTGGAAGTCCTCCTCACAGTCACTTATGTTTTAGTCCCTTCCTGACTGGATTTCTGAAATGTGTGTTGCACAGGATTGTTCTCAAAGACCATCCAGAAGCTGCAACTGATCCAGAATATAACAATATGTGTAGAAATAGTACAAACAGAATATAACAATATGTGTAGAAATAGTACAAACAGTACACCTAGGTAACAACACTACTCTCTGAACTGCACTGGCTCCTAATAGGATTTCAAATGCACCTTGAGTTTCTGGTTATCATTTATGAACCCCTATCAGAGTGGGAAGAGGACAACGGAAAAGCACTATAGTTGCTGTTGTCCAGTCACTAAGTCCTTTCTTTGCGATACCATGGACTGCGGCATGCCTACCCTCCACTGCCTCCAAGAGTTTGTCCAAATTCATGTTCATTGCATTGATGACACTATCTAACCATCTCAACCTCTGCTGTCCCCTTCTCCTTTTGCTTTCAATAAAGCACTGTAGTACTGCTACCCTCAAAAATCCATATGGGCTATCAGGAGCAACAAAGCAGCAACAAAAGTAAGGAGAAAGGCGGAGTTATAGTCTCTCTTCTTCTAGTTAATGTGGACTGATAAGGAGAGAAAGCAACTGAATGGTGGAAAGGCCCCCATGGTAGTATTCAACAGACAGATCTACTAGAAAATCTGGAAATGATAACTCTTTCATTATTAGAGATCGCTGGAGTCTCCCAGCACACAATTCTCACACACTCAACTTCTTGAATCGGAGCTTCAAACTGCGGTTGAAGCTGTTCACATTGGAAGTGCACCCATGCTTCTTCTCATTGGTTAAATTGGATACCGGTGCCAAGATGGCAAAAGACAATGCCCTCCTTAAAAATGTAACATATGCGTTTTCCTTTTCCCACACCACTGAGAGGTACTCACTGTTGCTCGGCTTTGGCTCTGTCGCTTAGGAAGAAGAGGGCCGTGGCCAGGAAAAACATCCCCCCGAGGACCACAACAAAAGGGCACAGCATCAGCGCATAGCCTAAACTGAGGAATTCCCAGAGTGGAGACTCCTTTGTGCTCTGCCGTATCACATCGGAGATCTAGAAGGGAAAAGTAGGGGGTGGAGGGGGTGGAAAGAGAAGGAACTGATAGAGATAAGCCTATTTATGGACATTCTCTTTGTCACCAACATAGTTTATTTGAAATGGGATGTGGGAAACCAAGAGCTTCCTTGCCAAGATTTGCGAGACTTTCTCAGTTTTGCACAGAAAAACAAATCCTGACATTCTTACAGTTAACTGGATGGCTCCTCCCATGACCGTTAGGCAGGATTTCCCATTGTGATGTTTTTCTCTTCTTGTTGGCATAAGTCTCTCCACAAGTGGCTGTAACCCCAGACTAGATCCTCCAGGGATAAGAGGATGGTGGGAACCCTTGTTCAGAGACAAACCACCCATTTTTCCCAGGTGCAAAAATTCCAGTTGCCAACTTTTCTATTAAATAATCTGAAGGGGGCATGATGGTTTAATGGTTAAAGACACTGAGCTTGCCAGCTGGAAAGTGGAAAGCCTGGGTTCCAGACACGAGCACTGCACAATGGGGTGAGCTCCTGTTCCTTGCCCTAGTTCCTGCCAAACTGCAGTTTGAAATCATGCAAGTGCGAGTAGATTAATAGGTACCACTTTGGTGGGAAGGCAACAGCTTTCCATGTGTCTTTGGCATATAGCCATGCTGGCCACATGACCATGGAAAATATCTTCTGACAATGCTGGCTCCCTCGGCCAATAAACTGAAATGACTACTGCGCCCTAGAGTTGGACACGACTGGACAGGGAAATCTTTACCTTTTACTTTATTAAAAGATCTATCAACCGAGGGAGACTTCTCCACTTGAAACTTGGTACAGCTAACATTTTTCAGTGTTAAAGGAATCCATTACCTGAAGCTGTATCAGGCACTTTCCTAGGTTCAACAGAAACATCTAAGGTCCAATTCAAATTCATTTACCGGGAAATCCCTTTGTACACAGAGCCTTCATTTAGAACTGGGATGTAGTTATGTTGGAACACCCATTTTGCTTTAGATTGTAACTAGGCAAACCCCAGATACGAGTTGGGAAAATCCCAGATCACAGTAGACAATCTGGACTAGATGGCTAAATAATATCTGGCAATAAGCATATATTCATTTTAATGATTGGAGGAACCAAGGGAAGCAATATGCTCTGTAGCCTCAAGTTAGCACTACATTTGGCATGTGGGTGTGTGTATCTGTTTGTATTCTAGAACTACCTTAATAGTCTGTAGAGTAATAGTCTGCAAACCTCCAAATGCTTCAATGACCCTCTAAAACAGGGGTTCCCAATGTTTTCTATACTCCGCACCCCTAGAACGCTTCTGATATATTCTCGCACCCCTTACAAAAGTAAATAATTATATGCATATAATTATGCATATACACTATAATTTTGAAACTTCTAAACCCACGTTTTCACACCTCCTGGAATATCATCTTGCAGCCCCAGTGGGTGCGAGCACCCCTGGTTGGGAACCCCTGCTCTAAAAAGATGCAAACTATCAGCTGTCTGGAAGGAATATAAATCCCTCCTTTCCCCACTATCCTGTCAGAGCTGAAGAAGCTTCTTGAATGAGAAGCGAAACGTCTTCAAAAGAAAAAACAAGAAAGTCCAGTTGCCTCCTGAAAAAGTACCTTTGCGACCTAAGTAATAGTGTGAACCAAAACTAGGATGCTTAACATAGAGGAGCCTTCTAAGTAATTAGCTCCCTCTTGAAGTGTGGTGATGTCAGTTCGACCACTTCAAAACTCTTCCATTTCATTTCCCTAATGCAAGAGAAGGAGAAGCTTATCTGTGTTAGAAAGATTATATTAAAGAATACCCTACCCATCCCTTATCACTTTGGGGAGGTTTTCTAACTATCTGCAAATGGCAGCATTTTGTCTGGGCTAGCACCATGATTTGGAACATCTCTCTCCCCCCCCCAAATGTCTGTAGCATCAAAGATTGTGGGGATAATAGGAAAAGAAAGGAGTATATAGGAAACTTTAAAATCAATAATTTTAAATTCAAAACCACAACAGCAATCAGAAAGGTATCTTAAACTGTGGATCTGAAGAAGCAGAAAATTGCGTTGTGTCAAAAACACTTCGTTCCTATGCCTCTTTCTGGTTTCATTAATTGTACTTTATTTTCTTCTTTTGTAGATGTGTGGCTAAGTTCATTCAACAAAGTGTACAACTGCAGATAAAGAGTAGCCTCGAAGTGAGATGGGAACAAACATCTCTAATAATAAAGGTCTAGAAGATGCATTCACACCACACACTATGCTAAGTTAGTGTTACTTGGCTAAAAAAATTTTGGGGTGTATTATAGAAACGCTGACTGCTGGCTTAGCTTATACCCCAAATGTTTTGTATGAATTCAGAACATGGATTCGCTGAATTGCCAGATTAAGAGCATTAAATGCAATTACAAAGCCTGTATGAGTGCAGAGGTAGGGAGAACTGTCATCCTCAGAACAAAAACCCAGCTATTCCTCAGGTGTGCCAAGACTATACTTACAAATCCAACCAGGTAGGGACTTCCAGCATCTCCCAAAAGATGTGAGGTGAAGCTCTGCAAAGCTACGGCTGTTGCTCGGCGTGTAGGAATAACCACATACTGAAATGGGATGCAGAAGACAGGGAGAGAGATAAAAAGATTAAACATCATAGCATTTAATCATTTTGAACAATTTTTCTTTTAGCAATGGCAATAGCAACAGTATTTTGATTTATATAGTTCTTTACAGCACTTTCTAGGCAGTTTACAATTTCAGCATTATTTGCATATTGCCTCCCAGCAATCTGGGTCCTCAGTTTACCAAACTTGGAAGGATAGAAGGCTGAGTCATCCCTGAGTCCCATCAGGATCAAACTCCTGATTGTGGGCAGAGTTTGCCTACAATACTGCTGTTAACCACTACATCACCAGGGCTCCCTTTCCCCACGTAATTGTATCCAGATAGGAACCATCATACAGATGGCAACCATCTGTCTGAAAAGGCTGCTAAGAACTCTGGAGGGACTTGTCCAGGCAATCATCAGGAGTGACACACACATGCACGAGCTATGCTATTGGATGTTCTGTCTGCAGAGGGCGGATATAGTACTCCAACATAACTGGAGAGCAACTGATCAGAAGAAGGCTCAGTTAGATCCTTTTTAATCCGGAACTAAGCTGCAGCCCAGTTCAGGGCTCCTGAACTGCATGAATTAGGAGCAAATCAGGAGATCCATAAACTACGTTGGTTGTTTTAATCAACTGAGAGTAGCTGATCAAAGGGTGGAAGAAACATTTAGTGAAAAAGTAGTTCCTGCCCAAGTTTGCAGATGTAGTCAGTTACAAAAGTAGACTGGCATTTTGAATAATAAAATAAAGCTGAAACCAAATTTTTACTATGGGAGTTGTCCAGATTTTGCTGCCCAAAGAACAGATATGGTTGCTTGGCTAAACATACTCCCTTAAGTAAAGGCCTGCAGAAAGCTCTGGTTTCCCAGTGATGTCCTCTTCCCACCACAAAGAACAAGCAAGACTATTCATAGCACTGCAGAAGGCATCTCTAAACCATTGTTGTTTTTGATGCCCACATCCTATGGAAATGGCCAGTGGCAAAGGCCATTTAAGAATAATGTCCATGAATTTTAGGACCAATATCAAAATCCAGAGGAATGAGAAGGGAAGGCAGCCAAGAGGTCTCCAGAAGTAGTATGGTGACCTGCTTCTTTCTTCTGCTAATCTCCCATGGATGAAATTCAACTTCTAAAGCCTCGGGCAGACTTCAATTCCAGATACTAACCAGGTCTGACTCTGCTTAGCTTTTTTAGAACAGTCAAGATTGGCTACATGCTACCACTTGCTATGATGCCTCCCTGCTACATCTACACATGAAATATATAAGCTAGATCTTCTGCTTTAATGATGGGCAAAACTATGCCTTTATTGGGAAAATCTGTAATTAGAAGTGAGAGATGAGAGAGGGTCTCTAGAAAGCTGGAGAATGGAATCGCTATCAAGGTATAAAGAAGGAGACAGCTCTCCAAATGAGGAAGCAGAACGTGTTTGGGTGTGTGTGCATATGTATTATGTGGAGAAAGAACAAGAACTGAGGAGGTGAGGGTGAAGAGTGACAAAACATTAAGACTAAATGAAAGTTATTTAAGTGCAAGTCTCTTCCTAGCAACTTTGATGAGGGACATTGCAATGATCAGCCTGCAGGAGAAAATTAGCCATGCTAGCTATGACTGATGAGACAGAGGCTGCATTCACACAAACACATTTAACCAGAGGTGGGCTTCACATAATTTAACAACTGGTTTGCCTAGTGCAGAACTGAAAATGTGAGTGAGCGCCTTCCGCGCTTGTGCGTGGCTTCAAACACACAGCAATTTCATGAACCTGGCTTCCAGCACACCTTCTCAGGCAGCCACGGTGAGTAGAGCAGGCGTGGAAATCAGCTGGGCTGCGTGGGCAGGGCGAGTGAGCCAGAGAGTGAGATATATAGGACGGGATAGCACCGCGGCGGGTGGGTGGGCACAGCTGGTGGTTGGAACTACCGGTATGGGCGAACTGGGCCAAACTGGCATTAACCCACCTCTGCATTTAAGCAGGTCAGTTAAAGTCCTAGACTAGAGGCAACATTTGCCCAGCAACTAAACTTGATTGCTTTTAATTAGTCTTCAATCTAGTTTGTAACGAAGGAAATGCATTAATATAATAAGTTAGGCACATAGTCCAAGCTTAGTGTTTGAGTCCAAGAACAGTTGCCCGACTGCAAAACATACATATAGCCCTATACCAGTAAATAAAATGCAAGCTACGCATCCATATCAACTTACCATAAGTATGTCAGCTGTGATGGCCCAGTTTGAAAACAAAAGAGTCTCACCAATAAAAATGCAGACCTGTGGTTGAAACATTAGACATATACAATTTACTCATGCAAGTTTGAGAAATATCCCACAATTTGGTGGTTCTGTTGGTGGTTCTGTTTTAAAGACAGTATCTCCAATGTAACTGAATGAATGACGATTTACTGTTAACATTCACTGAACCTTATCAGTGGGGTGGAGGAGACAGAAAGGGAAGGATGTGGTGGTGTTTTTTTTTACATATTTGTGATCGGGGAAAAATTTATTAAAGAAATACTTATAACATGTTTATATTTTTATAAGGTTTGTAAGCTTTTATTTTTATATATTTATAAGGAGGAAGTTTGGAAACTGGTAAAAATTCTGTGTATTTCAAAAAAGGTAGAGGTCAACCGTGGTGAGAAATGTATTTATAGCAGGAACGGGGAACTTCCAGATGTTACTGAACATGGCTTATGGCTGGGATAAAGGGAGCTAGAATCCAGCAACATTTGCAATGCCATATGTTCTGCCTGATTTGTAGTATTTATATACTTCCTTAAATTCTCAAGGTAGCTAACAATAATTCTAGCAGTATAAACATGAACATAAATACAAACATAAGCTGCAGAGCATGCTGAAAAACTGGGGTTTGTAAAAAAAAAAGAACTCCATCAAGTAATGAAAGACAATCTGCCTTAATGGAGAGGAAGTTAAATATATAGGCTGATTACATAAAAGAAGGACTCTGGTTGCAGCTAAAGGTATGCCAAACATTTCAATTTTAAATGGTCTTGAACCAGAAATGCAAAGTGGTGATTTTGAACGCCCTAGAAGCACTTGGAGCCCTTGAAATAGCTTTGATTTACGTCACTTCTAATAGTTTTTGTGTTTATGCATGTTTCCAAAAACTATTCAGAGGTGTTAATTTTGTTACCGGCAGGGCCATTTTGACTACAAAAAGATCAGCGTTCAAAGAACTGCATTAATAATGTATAAAGGGAATACGTTGGAATAGAATCAAAGTCACCAGTTAGTATATTAAAGCATTGGCTAGGGTCCATTTTCAAGTATGGAGATTCCAGGCAAATGTTCCATATCCATGGTATTCAACTGCTCTGAAATTAATTGAATCTAGTACTTAACATATTTTGATGTGAAAATTTTGTCCCGGTACTCATCATTTGTTTGGTGCTCAACGCACAAGCTAGAACTTATCAGTATTGGGTGCCTTGTGACATACTACATTATTCCTTATGAGAAAAATTTGTTTGGTACTTATTGTTTTTGGTACTCATCATGCCTCCCTGAATTAATTAACAATGAGTACCTAGGTACCATTGTATTTGGCACTGTCCTTTACCCTCCTCTTTGCTTTAAATCTCTTTGAGATTTAAAAGCAGGGAAATGAACTGGGTGTTCTATAGGTATTCCAAATTCATACTTCCTGAGACTTATTTTTTTTTTTTTTTTACATTTATATACCGCCCCATTCCGAAGACTCGGGGCGGTTTACAACTTATAAGTAATACTCTTACATCAGTATATTAATCCAATATACCTCAGCATATTGCCCCCACAATCCGGGTCCTCAT
>JANHFL010008487.1:576696-598771 GCA_032468155.1 Oxyrhabdium leporinum
GGATTTGAACCGCTAGATTGAATCAGCAGAAGTGGCCTGCAGTTCAACACTCTAACCACTGCGCCACCTAGGCTCTGGAAGGCAATTGACTGCCTGGAAGGCAATTGACTGCTCCTGAAAACCAGGAAGCATCAGCCTCTGTCTTCTTCTAGGTCAGGGGTATCAAACTCGATTTCACTGAGGGCCGCATCAGGGTTGTGTTTGACCTCGAGGATTGTGGTGGCTAGATTGAGTGTGGCCAGCTTGATGTCACTCATGTCAGAGGCGCCTGTGGTGGCCTGAGCACTCTGCCCATGAAAACATGCTCCCGAGCTCTGTGTTTGGCTGGGATGGCCTCCTGCAACCCTCTGCCAGAAAAAACGGAGCTAGAGAGGGCCGCACATGGCCCTCCTGAGCTCCATTTTTGCTGTCAGAGGCACTGCAGGCCGGTCCTTCACTGTTTCCAGGGTGGCCCCATGGGCCAGATCTAAGCACCCCATGGGCCGGATCTGGCCCGCAGGCCTTGAGTTTTACACCCCTGCTTTAGGTCGTAGACAGAAGAAATGTATGAACAAGAAGTTGCAATGTGAAAAACAAAAGTGGTTAAGGCCTGGGAAAAATATAATTATTTTTTCCCCATTCTTTCCTAACCTTCCCCAAATCAAGTATTTGGTAAAAGCATTTGCAGCATCCTGTTGTTATGTGACTGCGTCTCATGACGGTTTTGCCAAAATCTTGGCTTTCACTTCCAGTTTTGGCAAAACTGCGCCCTAGCGAACTATGAGTTTGACCATGGCATTTGCTTAACAATTGCATTTGTTTTACAACCGCTGTGCTCACTTAACAACCACCACAAACAACATTGCATAAATAGGTCAGTCACATGACGGATCCGTTTCCCAACCATTAGAACTCACAACCATAACGGATAGGCTCCATCACAGCTATAACTCGAGGATTATCTGTAGATAGATAAATAAATGAAGAGAAATCCAGCTTCAGCCTCCCCTTTTCCAGACTGACCACTTACATAGGCTCCTACAATGCTGTTCTTGGCTGCAACGAAAATCAAGCAGGTAAAGATGGCTGATCCCAGCATCCCGACAGCGCAAACCAGAGGATCTGCTCTCTGTGTTTTCACCCGGCACCATTTGGTAGCTCCAGCTCCAGTGATCACGCCCAGAAATCCAGTGAAGCAGGTGATGGCTCCAAAGATCAAGCTAAGGACACAGAACGATTCCAGAAATAAAAACCTTTCCTCATTTAGGTGTACTTATTTTTATACACAAGGCAGTAGGTGAGAGGCAGCGGGGAGGGTTGAATTAGCAAGGCAAGGCTATGAGTAAGAGGTGCTACATGGAAATTTAGGGACTAAACCCCCGAAACAGAACTCAGAAAATGAAAAAATGCAAGTTCTGGAGACTTTCATGTTTCATAGGAATTCTAGGTTCTTTCATAACTCAGATCTGAATTTTTGACAATAAATGGAAAATTTTAAAAAATTGCATTTAAGAAGTTTATCTAAAACTTACAGTATCTCCAGACAAGCTATTTTTTTGCCAGGCCATGCCTACATTCAATTCTTAACACTCAACTTTCATTTCTCTTATCACTAAACAAAATATGAATCTCTGTCTCTCATGGTAGTTGTAACAATTAAGACAGCAAAGTAGACAAAAGTACAGAGGGAAAAAATTAAAAATGTATGTAAAACCACTATTTGTCAACTGAAGTAATATGATCAGATAGAATTTAAGACGAAACATCCTGCGTTTATTTTCCTCTCAGAACTCAAACGCTGTCATGGCGGCAGGAAGAAATAAAAATAAATAAATTCCTGCTTCTAAAATAAAATCTATAAAAAGCTTTGTGGATTGCATTAAGTATTAAGACCGGATGTCTCTAGAAAGCCCAAAAGAACAGCCTGAACTGAAAAAAGTACAGCTAGTCCTCATTTAGTGACTGACGTATTTAGCCACCGTTCACATGAAAAAGTAATTTTACAACCAGTGCTTGGATTTATGACCTTTTGCAGGTCTACAAAGGAAAACTGAAGTAAAATCATAACAATATGGTGTTTCACTTAATGACCATGTCTCTTTAACAACTGAATTGTCAGTCCCAATGATGGTCACTAAAGAAGGACTAGCCCTTCTTTTGTTTCACACCCAGCGTATGGTATCCTCAAATGAACCGCATCTAAGCAGGAAGGCTCGGTTTCTGACTATCTGAGGAACCAGTGATGGTCCTCTGATCCTGTGGCCAACCAGGCCTGTTCGCCAAGAAGCACTCAAGCGGGGCATGTGAGTAACAGCCTTCTCCTGCACTTGTCTCACTCCTTCTGGCTCTTGGTGCGTTCATGCTTGCTGTCTCCAAACATGGCAATTCCATTTATTCATTTAAAACGTTGTACTGCCCACTCTTCCTCTGGAGATTTAGAGCAGCATCTGCTATACCATAACGCAAATACAGCCAACAATATGTGAACATATTCTGAGGAAATCTTTTATAGGAATATGAACATAGAACAAAGCCTCACCTGTCTTTAGTCCCACAGGGCTGTGAAGTGCAAATCTCTGCTGTTTTTTGAACAACTTGGGCCCGATGCAGGTAAACTGGGAACCACATCCCCAAAGCTCCCGTGGCAAAGGAAACAGCAGAGGTAGCCAGTGACGAAAACACATAGCTGCGACTGAAGACAAAGAGGTTTGTAAGTCAGTAAATGAGTCTTCTGCCCCATCAAACATCTGATCCCTCTTACTCGTACACAGTAGCCCAGAAATAATCTCAAAAACTCTTTCCAGAATTTGATATCTATAATTTATAATTAAACAGCTTCTAATTAAAGGGCTACCACAAAGAAGAAGGAGTCAACCTATTCTCCAAAACACCTGAAGGCAGGACAAGGAGCAATGGATGGAAACTGATCAAGGAAAGAAGAAACCGAGAAATAAGGAGACATTTCCTGACAGAACAATTAATCAGTGGACTGGTTTGCCTCTAGAAGTTGTGGGTGCTCCAACACTGGAGGTTTTTAAGAAGAAATTGGACAACCATTTATCTGAAATAATATGGGGTTTCCTGGTTGAGCAGGGAGTTGGACTAGAAGACCTCCAAGGTCCCTTCCAACTCTGTTATTCTGTTATTCTTGATTTCTACCATAAAACTGCAGCTCCATGACAAATGAGGGCGAAAAACCACACCAGCTTAATATGATGATACAAAGGAATTAAAAGTCCTCTAGGGAAGGACTGTTATCATTTCTGTAATATACAAGGCACTTAGCACATCTATGGTGTTGACATTACACTAAACAGTTGCTGTCATCAGTAGATTCATGACAAAGAAGCTGGAGAAGTGAAATATTGAGACAATTTTCAGAAATGTTACTCTCAGTTGTCTGGCTTTGCACCCGTAAAGTATCTCAAGTTGGTTTCTAAAACACAGAAAAATTAAAAATCAACCCTAAGAAGGGTTGCCTTACTTTCTTATCAAGGCCTTCATGTCCCTCAGCCAGGAGGTCCGGGCCTTCAGCTGTGCCCCTAGTTGTTCAGCATTGCCTCTTTTAGCAGCTGGTACAAATATTAAGATAAGTGTCCCTGTGATCATACCTAAAAGTGGAGAAACCTGGAAGAGAAGAGGGAGGGGGAAAAAAGCTAAGAAAATAGCTCAGAGCAAATGACCAGACATCAAATCACAAGGCAAAGAACAGGATTCCTAGATCAGAGCAGAAATTCATCTGTCTGATTCTCCTCCTCTAGTTTTTCTTATAAAATTAAGAAATTCCTACTTTGGGAATTGCAAAGAAAAGATTGGAATGGTGGGGTCGAATCTTCAGAACTGAGGTCTGAAAAGTCTGGACGGCAAATTATTTATCTCCATGCGTGACAATTTATTTATAGCACTTGAAAAGAGGGGGTTACATAGGCAATCATTTTAAAACCAGCCATTTTTAGAACTCCTTCTCCTACAAGTGAATTTAGAGAGGTAAAGTTTTGATTCCAGGTTAATCAGAATCAGTTTGGTTGTCCGGCAGAAAATCTCACTGTCTATTTTCTCCATGTCATATATATAATATCATACAACTTCATCATGCCCTCCTTTACTTATTTCCAAACTCATAAGAGATTCCGTACAGCATAGCCAGCTTGCCAAGGAAGTTCTACCTCACCATCAAAAATTAAGGAACTATATTGACTCAGTATATTCCCAACAGCAAAGTCAGCAGCAAACAGGTAGTCCTTGTTTAGTGACCACAGCTGGGCCTGGCAATTTGGTCATTAAACAAATCACTAGCTAAATGAAACTGTGACTGTGCTTATGATCTTCTTTCAGTATTCCTTTGCTTTACACATCTGCAAAGGTCATAAATATAAGAATTGGTTGCAAAGGTACTTTTTTATCACTGTATCAACTGAAAATTGTCCCTAAATGAGACAACCACTAAACAAGAACTACCTGTAATGCTATACGATTTGTTATGAAATTTATGTATGTATGTGTGTGTATGTGTTTTATATAAACAGCATAAAATATCTGGGAGAAGCACTCTACTTATCTCATTCCATTCCTTGCTAAATAGACAAAGCTATTATCAATTGAATCTCTCCTTTCATTAATTCACTTGTAATCCTAAGTGAACCTCCCCTTCCCTCCTACCCATAATCTACAACATGAACTATATGAAAGATAATTATGCTGGCACAATTTATAATGCTGATGTTAAAAAAAAAACACAAAAAAACCACCCACATAAATCATGCATTCAATGTCCTCTCAGCACTTAAAAATGCCATGCAAATTCTATCTCATCTACAAAACAGAACTAATTAACCTGCACAGAGATGCTTATTCCAAACCAGGCATGTGATGGTATTCAACACTTCTAAATGGCACCATCTCTAAAATTCCACCTCCGCAGAAGGCCAGAGATCACCCCTCTGATGGCAGGGATCCAAGCAGAGTCAAAGGTCAGTAAGCAGTTTTGCCGTCTTATTTCCTCTTGGCTATTTTTCCATCCAGGCCAATTTTATGTGTGTCTGTTGTGTGCATTGTGTGCTAGTTTCCCTAGCACATTTATCAAGGTCCCCAAGGGGATAAAATAGAAGGAAATAAGAACGGCTCGGTGCAGGAAAAGAAATATGAAGTGAGACAAAGTGTTCCTCTCTCTCATGCACTCCCAAACAGGGCAAAAAAACCCTTTTATGTTTAATATTAAGGGAAATTAAGATCAGTGGACTGAGGCTACCTTTCCTTTGCTATCTCAACAATAAACTGGCATAAATCAGAAGCTGTGTAACAGGCTTTGTATGTGCTCCAACAAACAAGGGGAGTAAATGAAAGAGAAGCTATGGAAGAGAGGTGAGGCGGAAATCTCAGTGAGAAATGGAGAAAAATACATCACACAGAGTTTCAATATTGCCGAATAACAAAGTTGGAAGGGATCTTGGAGGTCTTCTATCTCAACCCCCTGCTCAGGCAGGGAGCCCTATACCATTTTAGACAAATGGTTGTCCAATCTCTTCTTAAAAACTTCCAATTTTGGAGCACCCACAACTTCTGGAGGCAAGTGGTTCCACGGATTAATTGTTCTAACTGTCAGGAAATTTCTCCTTAGTTCTAGGTTGCTTTCTGCTTAATTAGTTTCCATCCATTGTTTCTTGTCTTGCCTTCAGGTGCATTGGAAAATAGGTTGACTCCCTCTTCTTTGTGGCAGCCCCTTAGATATTGAAACACGGCTATCAATCCTTCTTTTTGTTAAACTGGACATGAAACTAGCTGTTTCAGTTTAGGCCACGTTTTATATATAACCTGATTAAATACAGTCCTTCTCTCTGACATTTTTTTAGGTGGGGAGGTGAATGGGCAGGGGTTGCACTTAAATTAATCCAGATCTTTGTAAAAGGAACATTGTCAGTGTAATAACGCTACGGTATAGTCAAAACAGTCATTATGGTGTACTAGCACTTCATTGTAATTCTTTCTACTTTGAGGATCAGTTTATGCACTCAGAATAATACCGACAGGGAAAAGGGAGATAATTTGGTTGATGATTTATTTTTTATATCACCACAATATAAAAACAACATTGAGACTCTAGAAAGAGTACAGAGAAAAGCAACAAAGATGATTAGGGGACTAGAGGCTAAAACATAGGAACAATGGTTGTGGGAATTGGGTATGTCCAGTTTAATGAAAAAAAAAAGGATTAAGGGTGAGATGACAGCAATATTCCACAAAGAAGAGGGGGTCAACCTAATCTCCAAAATACCTGAAGGAAGAACAAAAAACAATGGATGGAAACTAATCAAGGAGAGAAGCAAGCAAGAACTAAGGAGAAATTTCCTGAGATGAAGAAAAAGCAGCCAGTGGAACAACTTGCTTTCAGAAGTTGTGAGTGCTCCATCACTGGAGATTTTTAAGAAGATCTTGGACAACCATTTGTCTGAAATGGTATACGGTCTCCTGCTTGAGCAGAGGGTTGGAATGGAAGACCTCCAGGGTCCCTTTCAACTCTGTGATTCTGATTGGCAAGTTTAGAGGTTTGCCAAAATTGGGTGTGTATGTGTGGAAAAAACGTAAAGGAAATGAAGCTGAAGAACTCAAAGAGGGCTGGGGGAAAAAGTCAAAGAAAACTGGGGGAGAACAGGAATGGATTGCTGGGAAGAACATCCTGCTTACCAGAATGCAAAAAGTCAGCAAAGATTGTAATTGTCCATTTCTGGTCTTTGGCTCTCATCATTTTCCCACATATACCTCTACAAACACCCCTGAATATACCTCAGGAACACAGTGGCCCCGTGTGCACCACCCATTAACTCAGCCACTAATAAGCCAAGCCAATCTCTTCACTCATGGATCTGCTTAGACAATACACAGCCACATTAATTGAACCCAAATGAGTCATTTTGGGGCTGCAGAGTTCCCAACTACTTCAACCCCATCAAACACTTCAGAAAGGAAGATGGTGAGTCAAATGTTGGCCTCAAGATGCACCGCTGACATTGTAATATAAGCCACACCTCTGGTCGACCATGTAGAATAATTTAAAAGGCAAATTTAAAATTTAAAATTTTCCTCTGGTCACAGGAAAATTGTCCAGATCCTACATTCACATCATGCAAACCTTCTTGGAATTTTGAAGGAATAAATATGTATGGAAAAAAGCAACACCCACAAATTATTTCCTAGCCTACTTTTAATTGTAGCGCAATTAACCTCTACCGTAACTATGCTCAACTGCAAAACTTTGTGTCCAAAATAATATAAGAGGATACAATTTCATTTCCATCAAATCTTTTCTCCACAAGCAGCACTCTGCATGCCATGCCGAGTAACTTTGGTTGAATAAACAAACCACAGCTTGTTGTATTCATGCTTCACACAAAGCCAAATACCATGATTTACAAACTGCAATGGCTAGGTATGCAGAACATGTTAAGTTAAAGCCAAACAAACCACACATTAGGGCTTAATACATCAGAGATCAGGTACATCAAATATAAATCAAGCCATTAAGTTGCACCCAAATTCTGCTGAATTATAAATTTTGTTTAAATCAGGGAGAAAGAGGCATGATATTTATTCAGATTTTTCTATACAAATGTGTTAAATCTAAACAGGAGTTCATTACTAGAGCTACAAAACACAGGCTGCAAAAACTGGACCATCACTAGATAGCAGTCAAGAGTTTGAGTGTCCTCTTTGCTGCCATCTTGTGGTGACTTAGATTTTTGCAATGCAGATATGATAATCCTGCTCATTACTCACCCGCAGGGCCCAGTGCCAATCTCCAGCTACTTGCTTGACACTTGATCCTGTGATATATCCTAAGCCACTAAAAAACAAAAAGAAATTTAAAACTATTAAGATAAAACCACACAGAAAAAAAATGAAATATGATTTTAGTCATTTAGTCAGGTTTTGAGCCAGCCTGAGTTCCCAATGCTCCAGTTATATTCATTTTACCATAGTTGCCAAATCAAGAAAGAACATGTCCGTCAAGACATTACAGCATTTTGGGGATTACCCAGATCTAAGCTGACAATTAGATGGCTGTAAAGAGATCCTGAAATCACTTAATTTTGTTGCTTCCTTGATGCTTCTGTTATTACTCATCCAGCATTTTTTGCATAGCCAACCCATTAATATTAGAATCAGAATCAGAATAGAATAGAGCTGGAAGGGACCTTGGAGGTCTTCTAGTCCAACCCCCTGCACAAGCAGGAGACCCTATACCATTTCAGGCAAGTAAGTGACTGTCCGGTCTCTTCTTAGAAACCTCTAGTGATGAAACATCCACAGCTTCTGGAGGCAAGATGTACCATTGATTAATTGTCCTCACTTTAGGAAGTTTCTTGATTAGTTTCCATTGGATTGTTTCTTGTCCTGCCCTCTGGTGCTTTAGAAAATAAATTGTGTAATAATATTACACAAGCCTCTAAATTTCTAATGTAAGAGATTTCTACACACTCCCAAGCTATATATACATTTGCAATCACAAAAATCCACACTGCTCCACATTGCATCACAGGCAAAGTCTTAGTAATCCCATTAAAAATAATTATGTTTGGTTCATAAAGGCAGTTTTTCAATTGCCTGGCCTATTTTAATGATTTTTTTTTCATTTTGTACCCAGACTCCAATGGATTGTTGAACTAAGAGTGCTTTAGTAGACCCGTCCCTTCCTATAGATCTATCATGAAATATTTTGGCATCTTCTCTGTACTATAAGTTCCAGGATTCATTTTGGGAAATCTGGCTAGCAAAATTGATATAAAGCACTATAATACATGTACAGGTAGTCTTCAACTTATAACCATAGTTGGGACCAGAACGTCCTTTGCTAAGCAAGATGACTCTTGAGTTGCATCTGAGTTTACAATCTTTTTTTGCTGCAGTTGTTAAGTGGATCACTGTGATCATTAAGTGAATCACATGATTGTTAGGCAAATCCAACTTCCCCCCATGGACTTTGCTTGTTGGAAGTGGGCTGGGAGGGCTGCAAATGCCAATCAGGTGACCCTGGGATGCGGCAACCATCATAAATGGATGCCAGTAACCGCAAGATGAACAGTTAGTCAAGAAGATACTAGAGTGTGCAGAAATGGATAGATTGACATTGAAAATTGAACAGAAAGAATATGTAGAATATTATCAAACATGGAATCTATTTTACGAATGGTTTGAAAAAAGGGGTGGAGATGAAGAATATAAATTTGTACTGTTAAGCAAATTAAATACCCAGACAACACAATGTTTATTAAGCACTAAGACATGTATTTAATAGAAAAACATTTTTTTTTAAAGTATGTCAGTTGCAAAATGCCCAAATTTTGATCATGGGTGTGTGTGCTGTGATAGTGGTAAGTGTGTGAGCTGGTAATAACTTTTTTTCAGCACTTTGAGCAGTCTTTAAACAAATAGTCTTAAGTTGAGAACTACTCATAATTTATTTTGTTTTGCAGAGTTATCTGGTCTTAGAATATGTAGGAGAGGGCTGTGATATCTGGGCTCTAAGAACCTTTGATTAACTACAGTTTATTGAATTATAAACCAGAATTAGCTTTGTAAAAATAACATGCTATAAGCTAAATTCAGGATAAAGACAATCCTTTTGGGCAGAGTATATACAATGTTTTAAAAATACATTGCGGGCATTCACATAAAATGGAATATGTGTCAGTTCACAAAACCGCTCCCACAGTGGGCATGGTTAGCCACAGAGTACCCATTTGCCAAAAAATAAATTAGCTCTCACGAATGTTCTGTGATTATCTCAGAACAAGAAGCATAGTGTGTGACATTATTTACGTATACAGATAGTCCTCGAGTTACAACAGTTCTTTTAGTGACTGTTCAAAGTTACAAAGGTACTGAAAAAAGTGACATGACCATTTTTCCCACTTATGACCATTGCAGCATTCCCATGGTCATGTGATTTATATTCGGATGCTTGACAACTGGTTCATATTTATGATGGGGTCACGTGATCACAGTTTGTGATCTTATGACAAGCAAAGTCAATGGGGAAGCCAGATTCACTTATCAACGGTGTTACTAATTTAACAACTGCAGTGATTCACTTAACAAATGTGGCAAGAAAAAGTCGCAAAATGGGGCAAAACTCACTTAACAAATTTCTCACCTAGCAACACAAATTTTGGGCTCAATGGTGGTCATAAGTCGAGGACTACCTGTACTGTAAATAACTGGGTTCAGGCAACATGCTATGCTAAATTTGAAATAATCCCTTCTGCCTTATTAATATATAAACCTGGCCACAGAATCAATTGTCCATGAAAACAATCTCAAAGAATTTAAAAGAATCATCCATTCTAGAAGACCAGGAATATTTCTATCCTTTTAACCTTTCATTTTTCTACATATGTTCTGCTTAGCTACCCCACATAGCACTTCCACAAACAAAAAGGTGAAATCTGAAAACAACAAAGATATTTATAGGGGGGAAAAAACCAAAAGAAAGAGCAATCCCATGACAGTTGAACGTGTTTTGGTATGCCAGAAGATGCTGCAAAATGCAAATTGCCACTAAATGAGTTTTCTCACCACATATTTTATTTAAGTCCTTACACTGATTACGGTTAACATTTCACCAGCCTAAATTTCCAAACCTGGAGCTGCTATTTAAGTAGTGCAAATAGCAGTCAGCATTTGAATTGCTGTACATCATAAGGAACGAGGCGGTGGGTTTTTAAATGCCATTGTGTTAACTACTCTGGTTTTAAAGGAAGTTCTCATATAAATAAAAATATTAGCAGTTTGAATAAGATTAACTTCATGCCTGCTTCGTGGAATTCTTGGGAACTTGGCTGACAACTGTTGAAAATATAAAGATAGCTTCAAAAGAAAACAAAACAAAAGAAAGTGTTTAGTCACAACTTTCAGTTATAGGGCAGGATACAGTATATATCCAAGCATTAGTTGCTGCACAAATATAAGGAAGGCTATCAGGTGCAAACATTTTCACAATACACATATCTGATTTACTCAACCCCTAAAATAAATGTTGAACAATTAAAAAAAAAACAGCTAGCATCTGATGAAATATTGAACTCCTTATGGAGTTCCTCATTTGAGACTATCTGCTAAGCAATCTGAGGTTTGGGCCTTTAAAACAAAAATAGTGGTTTTATTTTGTGGCGTACACACTTGAGAAAGCTGCTGACCTTGATATTATCTTACTGCTTTACGTCTGGATTTCCAAGAAGAAACCAGCTGATGTGTCTGATCTGTTTCTGTTTGGAGTTTGGTCTAATCTACTGTACTGAGCTCTTCTTATATCCATAGAATCAGTGTTATGGGGACTTTGCAAAACTTCTAGTTGAACGCTTCTAGCCATCATATAACAATGATTATCTCACCGTTGTTTGAAACCAGTGATAGGAAACCCACATCTGCAGGAGATAGGCTATTCCACTCCCCCTTTTTATTTTGAGTCTGGATCTCTTCAATAACAGAATTGAAAGGACCTTGGAGGTCTTCTAGCCCAACTCCCTGCTTAGGCAGGAAACCCTATACCATTTCAGACACGTGGTTGTCCAGTCTCTTCTTAAAAACTTCCACAATTTCTGGAGGCAAGTTGTTCCACTGATTAATTGTTCTGACTGTCAGGAAATTTCTCCTTAGTCCTAGGTTGCTTCTCTCCTTGATTAGTTTCCATCCATTGCTACTTGTTCTGCCTTCTGATGCTTTGGAGAATAGCTTGACTCCCTCTTCTTTGTGGCATCCCCTGAGATATTGGAAGACTGCTATCATGGCACTCTTAGCCTTTCTTTTCACTACACTAGACATACCCAGTTCCAGTCACTGTTCTTTATATGTTTTAGCCTCCAGTCCCCTAATCATCTTTGTTGCACTTCTCTGCACTCTTTCTAGAGTCTCAGCATCTTTTTTTATATTGTGATCAAAACTGGATGCAGTATTCCAAGTGTGGCCATACCAAGGCATTATAAAGTGATATTAACACTTCACGTGATCTTAATTCTATCCCTCTGTTTATGCAGCCTAGAACTGTGTTGGCCTTATTGGCAGCTGCAGCACACTTCTGGCTTATAAAGAGATTGTCCACTAGGACTCCAAGATCCCTCTCACAATTACTACTATTGAGCCAGGTACCATCTATACTACACCTGTGCTTCCACTTGTCTTCTCCTCTTGCTCTTTTCTCAGGTACAATGGAGAACAAATCCATCTCTCTCCCTGTGACAGCCCTTCAAGTATTGATAGATTGTGATTATATATCCCTTCAGCCTTTTCTTCCCTAGGTTAGACATACTCAGTTCTTTTCATCCTCCTTTACAGAATTTAGCCTCCAAGCCTCTCACCATCTTTTAAATTCTGCCCTCCTAATTCCTCCACATCCTTCTCATATATGCCAACGTATTGTTGCAGCACATGTTTCCAGCGCATATTTTACATTTAATTATACAATTCGTTTAATTAATTATACGTTTGCCTTATATTTAAAACCTTGCATGGTTCCCACAGGAATGCTTTGGAGACAAATGTCTTGTGTTCAGCAAGGGAGTGGATGACAAGAGAAAACAAAAGTCCTTTCATCTACTTCAAGGTGAGAAATACAGATAGTCCTGGACTTACGGCCACAATTGGGACCAGAATTTCCATTGCAGTTGCTAAGTGAATCGTGCCCAATTTTATAACTATTTTTTTTTGCCACATTTGTCAAGGAAATCACGCAGTTGTTAAGCAAATCCCATCTTTGATTCTGTTTGGTGAAAGCTGGCTGGGAAGCTCACCAATGGTGATCACATGACCCTGGAATACTGCAAATGTACTGTAAATACATGCCGGTTGCCAAGTGCCTGAATTTTGACTGACGGTGTAATAATGATAAATGTGGAGACTGGTTATAAGTCACTCATTTCTGTGCTGTTGTAGCTTTGAATGGCTGCTAAAAATGGTTGTAAGTCAAGGACTACCTGTACAGGAGCCTTAACAGAATAATAGAATAACAGAATTGGAAGGGGCCTTAGAGGTCTTCTAGTCCAACCTCCTTCTCAAGCAAGAGACCCGATACCATTTCAGACAAATGGTTGTCCAATCTCTTCTTAAAAACGTCCAGAGTTGGAGCATTCACAACTTCTGAAGGCAAGTATTCCCCTTCTAGGGAAATCCAAGCATTCCCCTTCTGGAGAAAGGGCTGAACTTTCCATGGCTCTATAGCCAGCCCACTTCATCATAGCAAAATATGTTTTTCAGGCTTCTAAATCTGCAGGCTTTTTTATAAGGTTTCAGGAGCAGGAATGGCTGCTATTCAAAAATGGTCCACCAAAGAAATGTTAATAGCCAGAACTCAGTCAAGCTGCCTTGAAACCTTCAGGAAAAATATCTAGCCTTACCAAGGGGAGATAAACAGGCAGATAGATGTACTCATTCCCGAAGAGCAAATGGAATGCTTTCAAGCCTTTGTCTCCAACTTGTATGCTATGCAAAAGCAGAAATACATCCTCTTGTAGATATTTTGTCACCCTGCTCATTAAGGGGAAAGGTTTTCCCCAATGGAAATAAACACACAGGGCTGAGTTTCTCCACAGGAAACAGCCTTACTGTTTGGAATTTGGTGGCGAGCCTCACGTGCCCACCCTGTCTCCAACCTTGCCAAACTTGGGGTCAGGCATTGTGAAGATGGAGACTTCCTCTTGTCCACAAGTGAAAAGAATGTGCCTGACTGATAAGAGAGCCTAAATGGAAAAAACACGCACCAAAGGCAGCCGTCAACCAGCAGAATTAGCCCAGTTGAGTGTTTTTTTTAAAAAAGTGTTGTCACAACTGAAATGTTATATCTGAAATGGTATAGGTTCTAATGCTTGAGCAGGGGACTGGACTAGAAGACCTCCAAAGTCCCTTCCAGCTCCATTCCATTCCATTCCATTTGAGCTCAGACCCTCTCTTTGGTCCCATGGAAAGGGGCATAGAACATAAAATCATAGAGTTGGAAGGCAACTCCGAGGTCTTCTAGCCCAACCCTCTGCTCAAACAGGAGGTCTTATACCATTATGGACTGTCCAATGTCTTCTTGAAAACCTCCAGTGATGAACCACCCACAATTTCTGGAGGCAAGCCGTTCCACTGATTAATTGTTCCCACTGTCAGGAAATTTCTTCTTAGTTCTAGGTTGGGCCTCTCTTTAATGATCTTCCAGCTGTTATTTCTTGTCCTGCCTTCAGGTGTGTTGCAGAGAAGGTGGACCCCCTCTTTTCTGTGTCAGTCCCTCAAATAGCGGAAGACTGATATCACATCATACTCAGCCCTTCGTTTTCTCCTTCTGTCAAATGGGAACATCGCACGGGATAGTTATACGTAGGGCAGCATAAAGATTTTCCTGTTCAGGCAGACTTGAGATGTTGTGGAGTGGCATATATTTTTTTACCAAACTCACAACACCTGCTTCCCAGTGAGCAATCCTGTGGGTGTTATTCAAGCCCCTGTCACTTACTGCAATGAGTATGCATCCAAAACAGCATAAAAATGGATTATAAGAAAGCTACAATTACCATATAGGCAGACTTCCAATTTAACACGGTACAAATTGTAAACTACATCTATAAAAAAAATAAAGCACTGGAAGTAATACCATACAATACTAGGGCTGACTTAACACAGCATTGCTTAATCACTATATCTGGATTAACAAAACAAAACAGCCCTCTATTCAGACAGCCTTCAAGCAACCAATCCTGTTTAGCCTAGAATTTTTGTTGTGCAAACTAACATATTTGGATGAAAACAAATTTCTTATGTCCCAATCCAGTAGCATGAATGGCTGAATTACCAAAACAATATTTTTCTCTCCAGGTATTTGAACCATAGCTTTCTAAATTGCTATCAGACATTATCACATTCTGGACACAAATTACATTGTTGGAAATTGCAGAAGATTTATCTACAGTATGTGGACTCTAAGAGTTACTTCTAACTTGATGGCACATAATTTAAAAAAAATCCCCAGTATCTGGCGATCAACACAGCCTATCTGCACATTGAATCATCTGATGCAGTATTAAATATGACAAATTCACTCTTGAGGTAGTAAACACCAAGGGAACATCTGGGCTCAACCAATGACTATAACAAGTGCTGAACATGAAGTGCTATCCTACTGTTTATGCCGTGTGCCTGTGTAGAGAAAGGCAGAAAAGGGTGTGATTTGGCATTTATAGTTCATCAGATAATCAATCAAATCAACAAACAGACAGAAAACAATACCCTAATTAAGGAACTACTAAGAAGAAAACCACACCCTTAACAACACTGGAAGGGCAAGCTACTGCATATAAACTGGGAGAAAATCTCATAGTCTCTCATACAGATGATTTTATCTGGCTGGGTAATGAAACATCTGCAAGCAAACAACCAGGTTCAAAGAGCATCAAGGACTCCACTGTTTGTAGTTCAGCCCAAAATAAATACGTGAATTTCCAACACAGGGTACCAGTGACTTACCGGTCCTGCATACACAACATATTTAACCTGATCAGCCGTTAACTGAATCAAATATGTACCTGGGGATCTAGAAATATAGGATTGCATCAGAAGTTCCCTTTTGGGGAGTGCAAACTTTCTTTCCACTTTCTCCAGGAAGTATTTGAGAGTTGGAGTAAAGTACAGTAGAAAAGAAAAACTCAGATAGTTTTTCTTGAAATGTCTCAGCTAGTTTATTTATTGAACCATCTCAGATCCTCATTTATTGACCTAAGGTTAACGAAGATTATCAAGTAACTAAATGACATAATTCCATTACGCATAGAACAACAGGTATAAAATCTGCTAAAAAGTAGAGTATAAGATCATTAATGTTCTACCTACATATATAAAATGTGCATCCATCAAATCATTCCAGGGGCTCAAGGTGACCAATCGCAAACTAACAAATCAACTTTATGCAACAATATAATAAGATATTGGAATAGCAAAACATAACGAAAAATTCCAAGTTAAAAACACTCAGATAGTTTTTAAAAAAACAAGGCTGCAGGGAGGAAGAATATCCTATAGAAACTTACAGAAATATTATGCATTTTGGGTTATATGCTATTTTATTACATCAAATTATTTTGGTATTAACATATTAATTTAGGGCTTCATTGCTCCATAAAATGGCTCCAGATACAAAATTTTCAAGGATGGCTAACATCACAAAAAACATCTATAAGCAAAATTGTTCTATGCGGAGTCCCCTTTAATATTTTCAGCCTGCAACTGGCCATTAATAGCCTTTTCAAAGATATAATATTCCCTGCTTCTGATTAACTGAATTTTCTGAATCTTAAAGCAACGCCAGGAACGTACCTCAATTTTCCTGCTGTAGTCTAACAGGGCTAATCTAAAGGAATCTAGAAAACCTGGAGACTGTGAGTTGAAGCTGAAAGGTTTACATCTTGAAAAAGAAATGAATTAGCCCAGACACCAAACAAAATCTAGCAAAGACATGTATTAAATAAGCAAATACCTGCCCAGAGGGATTGCAAAATAAAAGACCGACAGCATAAGTGTCCGAGTGTTTTTGGTGAAGAGATCTCCGATAATAGTTGGAGCGATGGTAGAGTAACTAGCTTCACCGATGCCAACCAAACCTCGGGAGAGGACAAACAGCCAAAAGTACTGCAGGGGAAAGTCAGAAAAAAAATGAATCAGTTATTTTCATTGTTAATACAATTTCCACAGCTATCAAAAAACTCTGTGCAATATTTGTGCCTTGGTTTCACACACACACCATATAATGATCCAGGAAGTTCGGTGGAGGAATTGATTAGCATGGAAACTACGATGCATCTCCAGGGACTAGCATTCTCAGTGCAGTGGTTTCATGCATCATTATCCTTAGAGGCATTTAATGTCACCCACCCACCAAATCCCTGGCTTATCTGTATAATTTCAAGCAAGGAGGAAGGGCTTTAAAAGATGACAGGGTGGGTTGAGAGATCGTATAAAGTTTGGGGCCATCATTGTTTCTGAACCTTGGCTGCTTAAAGGTGTGTGGACTTCAATTCCCTGAATCCCCCGGACGTCAGCTTTCTCAGCAGTATTGAAAAACTGGGGTTACAACAAGTGAAAATTAAAAGGGAGATGGAAGAAGAAAATAAGCACACATTAACACAAGCCAAGCTCACGTCCAAGACACAATATGTCCTGTCTGGTTTCAGTTTGATATAATGTGCGAGCCAGGCTCACATGGCTTGCAAAATCCTGTTTTATGGCTTAGCTTATGAGTGAACTTGTCCGCTATGGCTTGTCCAAGAAACCATAATTAAAAGAAACCTGGAATTAGCATAATGTGTGAACTCAGTTACTTAGTCACTCAGAGACCCTATTTTCTGCTTTTTGAGTGTCCCAAGTCAAGATTGCTTCTTTTTTTCTCCCCTTAAGAGCTACCAAGATTCTAGCACTTTTCTCAAAGCAGGTAAAATTTGTGTCCAGCACCTTGGTTAAGCACCACGTACAAATAAGTCTTCACCTTTCCTTCTCCAAGAGTCAGCAGCCCCACCTCGATACCCCCTTTTTAGAGCAGTAATGTTACCACATGCCCTATAATTATAGGTCTCATTAAATGTCTCCAGCTGTCCTTGTCATACAGTAGACAGATGTGTGTAGGCTGAACCCTAAAAGCAGAAAGCAAACTTGTGACTCAGGGCCATTTAATGACTGTTCATTACCCAATGCTAAACCACTCTAGAATATCAAGCAGATTTGCTGATGCCTACGGAAGCCAAGACTCATTTTAAAATAAATGGTGATGTTCAAGAAAAAAAGTGGAACGTGAGTTAATCAGGCAACAAGAATAAAGAAAGTGGTGAATTTTTAATTTTGTACATGAAGAAGTTTGAGTATGTGCATAGAGATGCATACACCTAAACGTACTTGGTTCAGAAGAGGCAGATGTTACAAAATGAAAATGTAAAGGACAATCAATGTAAGGATTTTTACTTCCCATTAAATAGTATAATTCAGAATTCCCCATTGAAGCTGAATGGCAGGAGATTCAGAATGCAAGATGCAGCAGTAGCCATCAATTTAGGCAGCTTCAAAGGTGATTAAACAGGTTGATGGAACACACACACACACACACACACACACACACACAGCAAGTGCATAAAGGATAGGATGTAAAATCATAGAAATGTAGATTTGGAAGAGACTCCAAGGATCATCTGATTCACCCCACTCTGTTGTGCAGGAAAATATATTAAACTACCCATCGTAAGAGAACCTTAACTTTAATAGGTAGACTGTTCCATTATTGTAAAGATTCACCATCAGAAAGGTCTTCCTTATAGTACGGTTAATATATCTAATATATTGTTACATTAACTTCTCCAAGGTAATATAGCTCAGAATTCCATCTCCCAAGTATTAACCATGGAGACCTAAGATGGCACTAAGGTGAAATGAGGTAGCCGTTTTTTAATTACAATAAAAAATATACTTGCTATTAATGACAGCGAACCTTTATTTTAACAAACCAACCAGGGGGGTTGGGGACGTGATATTCCCTAAAGTCCAGCAAATGGAAAAATATGACATTGCTGTGATACAAATATTGCAAATTATATCATTTGTACCATTGACACGGTGATATTATTGACATAACTGCATCCCTGTGCAAATGCCATAAATCATGACAGAATTTGGTCTATTCTCTATTGCATGCAGAGTCCATTGTATCAAGAGCTATAAAACTGAAGTTTCACTGTATTTTTAATGTTCAATGATGTTTGTTAGTCTTTTGCAGGCTAGCAGGGTAAACATATTTCAACCAGTTAAACAAGTATGCTATTTCTTTCTATTTAAAAACAGAAGCTTCCCTGAGACATCAGAGCTAGTTTTTAGAGCATTTGTGCCATAATGTACACACTGTTTATGTAAGCAATCCGTTGTACAGGGTTCTTAATAACAGAATAACAAAGCAGATTAATGATTTATCATGGTGGTCTGTCTCACGATACTGCAAGCAACCATTTACTACTCTCCAAAAACTTTAGAAGTGAGCCTTGCATATTGATCCAGCTTTTTCTAAATATTGCTATCCAATTGTTTACTTGGATGGAGGATGGAAGGGGGAGGAAATCAACCAATAATATCCATTGCTGAGATCTCATTGTAAGGAAAGTAACTCCTGCTTCTGCTAAGTCAACAAAGTGGTTGAGAATAATGAAAGCCATGGATCAAATCAACTTGCTGACATACAAGGAGATGCTCAGCGCAGATGATGTTACCTACTTTGATAATGAAATGTAAGTAAACAATCAAGTTCAGAGAGCACCAAGGACCCCAAGATGCTCCCTTTAACTGAATCAGTTGGTTATCCATGCCCTGCTCCACAATATTCCAAGCCACTCTTCTCCCTCCTGAGTGTTTTTCTCACTTTCTACAATCTTGTTCCAATAAAGAAAAATTTAGAATATGCCCAGCTCGCCCAATTAAACAAACTCTGACTTATGTTTTCAACATTAAGAGCACGGGAGGCTACATTCTTTGGAAAATAAGATAATGACTATGGTTGAGTTTATGGATTTTTTTCCAGCCCTTTCATTTTCTATGCTCTTTTCAAACTTTTTTTTTAAATCCTGAAATGTAATCCAAACTTAAGTATGTACTGAATAATTTTATGTATGCCGTGCAGTAACCGCTCTTAGCAAAGACCAGGGGATGTTTTTCAGTAGAAACCTACAGAATAAGTGGTAAGCAGATAGGAACAAGTAGCTCTTGATATTTCTCTAATTTAGAGAAAGATTCAAGAGCTTGACCTTAATTCATTCTGGCTCTCTGACAACCAGATACTGAAAGCCAACGGGTGACATAGGGCTTTGACATCATCATACTGATGGCAACATCTTCAATTATTTCCATCACAAAGCCAGCAAAATCAGTTATCACTCCTTCTCCTAAACCCAATGGACCAAAGCAGCTATCAAAATAGAAGGTCTGTGTCTAGGAATGAAAAGAGAACACAACAAGGCAAAATAAGATCCACAGTTTTGGAAGGTGTGATGGAAGTCGTCCTAAGCACCTAAGAATGCTCTCTTTCAAAGGGATAATCTGGCTAATACTGTTCTCTCACTTTGCATCTTGTTCAGCTAAATGCTTTATTACCTAAATACATTATGCATTCTTGGATTTATGCTAAAGACACAGTTCTGACTGTTGGTATATTGGTGTGATATAACTGAAGCAAGCAAGTAATCCATACTTTAATAATGTCTTAACAAGTTCTTGTCTTGCTCCTTTCGCTCTGTTCCCCAAGTAGTTCGCAAGATGAGAATTGCATTCTTGCTTCCCAAAAGATTTGCGGCTGCTGACAAAATGATAATCTGGTGAGGTATGTCTAAAGCCCAAAGGCAATAGTCTTATTGTCTCAAAAATGGCACATGATCCTTAAATCCCGGGTCATGAAGCATTAGAAAGACCCATATGATGTGATCGAGGCTTCAAAAAAGTATGTGGCTATGTAAGTGTGCAAAATGTCTGGATTTCATGCATTTGATCCCACTTTTTTAAAAAAAAAAAAAATAACTATAGTGTTTCTTTTGATGCTTTTCAACTTTGGGAGCAAAGCATTCCAAGACGTGATATCGTAAGAACACAAAGTGAACAGAGTATATGGTATATGCATGAAGAAAACCAGATTCCCAGAATCTTTTGTAAAGAAGATAACAAGGAACAGAACTGGAAAAGATGATCCTTTTCATTAGAATTGCTAACCCATACAAATGGCCCTGCTTGATCTTACGGTTATGCGTCCAGAACTGCAATGCCATCATGATTTAGTCAGATCTTTTTTCTGCAAAGTTGTGGACTATTTTAAAAAATAACTGAAAAGTTCATATGTGCACAGTGATAAAAATGGTAAGAAGTCTGGATATCATGTCCCAGAAGAAAAAACAGAAACAATGTGGAAATATGTAGCCTGAAGATGAGACAGTTAAGAAGAAATAGGACAGCCATTCTCAAGCATCAGAAGAGTGATCTTAGAAATGAAGAAGCAAATTTGGAATCTGTTCCTTCAGGAAGTAGGTCCCAAATGAACAAATTCAAATGGCAAAATAAGGACTAGAGATGATTGATGATGTTCACTACGGAGATGATTGTCGTAGAACATAAAAGATTCTAATCACAGTAAAGAATGGATAGCACTTTTCAAAAAATGCAGTAGTGCTTAATTTCCAATGCTAACAGGGTTTCAGGTGGCTTTTTATCTTTCCTTTGCTACGATTTTTATTTTGCTTTTGTGATATTTATGAATAGTTTTTTTGATCTTGTACATTTTTAAAATTTATTGTTCTTATTGATTGTTGTTCACTAACCCAGAGCTTCCTTTGGGTTTTGATTAATACAGACAGACAGACAGACACATAGGTAGGTAGGCAGGTAGGTAGGTAGGTAGGTAGGTAGGTAGGTAGGTAGGTAGGCAGGCAGGCAGGCAGGCAGGCAGATAAAACAGGTAGTCCCATTAATAACATGATTCTATAGAGGATTCACAAAACATGTTAATCTATTTTTGTCTTATACCGTAATTTGTTGAAAAAATCATAATGACACTAAGATATAAACCATAGCCTGATCAAGTTAAGAAAAAAGAAAAAGGAATATTATGTCTTATGTATACCTCCAATTTATCATAACAAGGGAGGAGTTTAAGGCATCCTCTTCAGAGAATTTAGAAAAATTAGAGAAGAACTTGTAGCAGTTGACAATCCAGTGGTTTGACTCCGCTTCAAATGCTCGTGTAAGGCTTTAGCTCAGTGACTGAGCTCTACATTTAGTACCAAGGAATGATTCAGTTTCATTCCTTGAGATCTCCGATTAAAGGATTTAGTCTTCTAGGATTGGTGAAAAACCCCAACTGGGACAACAGAAGTTATGTATTAAATATTTTACCTATACTAAAGATATGAATTTAAAATAGGGTCATTGGCACAAAATGACATATTGAAGCATTGAATAACTAAACAATGAAGGACGATAATTTGCTATGTAATATGTAATATCGTTAGAATTATATAATTTGGTTAAATGATATAAATATGATGAATATCAATTTATTTGTATTGAAGGT
>JANHFL010008487.1:609859-625110 GCA_032468155.1 Oxyrhabdium leporinum
TCACAGCTTATGATTAAAACAATACAAATATAAATATATAGATTTAAAATTGATTAAAAGTATTAAACTAATGGCTGCAACCATCATAAATATGAATCAGTTGTCAAGCATCCAAATGTAAATCACGTGACCACGGGGATGCTGCAACGGTTGTAAGTGTCACTTTTTTAAGTCACTTTTTTCAGTGCTGTTGTAGCTTTGAACGGTCACTAAATGAACTGTTGTAAGTCGAGGACTCTCTGTACCCTGCTGAGAGACAGGGTTAAAAAAAAATCAATATGGCAGCTGTGACTACTTCATCAAAGCTGTCCCCTTTTTGAGCTCAAAAGCTGTCACACCCTTTCTTGCATTATCTGAAGAGGATTTTGGAATTTCTCTTCTGGCCATTACAGATAATCCTTAACTTACAACCATTCTTTTATAACCATTCAAAGTTGCAATGGCACTGAAAAAAAGTGATTTACAACCGTTTTTCACACTTACGAGCACTGTAGCATCCCCATGACCACGTGATCAAAATTCAGACGGCTGGCAACTGACTCATATTTATGACAGTTGCAGTGTCATGTGATCGCCTTTTACGACCTTCTGACAAGCAAAGTCAACGGGGAAGCCAGATTCACATAACAACTGTGTTACTACCTTAATAACTGTAGTGATTCACTTAACAACGGTGGCAAGAAAAGTCATAATATGGGGCAAAACTGACTTAACAACTGATTTGCTTAACCACAGAAATTATGGGCTCCACTGTGGTCATTCACCAAGGACTACCTTTGATTATTATGCTCAGTGAATATTTCAGCTAATGGTGTGATGAAATATGCAGAAATGTGTTAAAAATCTTTTTCTCCTGAGGAACAGGAACTGTTTTCTCTCTGTCTTCTTAGGTTGTCTCAGAATTTATTTGTTTTGAACGTGTTTTTTTGTTAGGAATAGCACCGGATGCTACTGCTGAGTGTTGATGTCTGTTGTGTATCCTTCCGCTGCCCTGAAACCCGTCAGACTGTCCTCGCTTCCAAATCTCCAAAAGTCTTCCCCCACTCCACCCCCTGAGGCATTCCTTCATGATATCTCCCCCTGGAACGGGTCTTAGGGGGTCACCCAGAGACAGGAATCTTGACAGCACCCCACACACAAGTGGCTTTGGTTGAAAACCTGCAGTGATGGAAGTCCCAGGGGCAGCCTGATTCAGGGCTTGGTACCTCTCACGCTCAGAAAACTCTTTGTTTCAAATTTGGATCTGCTGCTATAAATTCCTACCCTTGAGAGCTACGGGAGAAATATATTCACCCCTTTCCCCTGTGACTCTACTTCAAGCATTGGGAGTCTGCTATCATGTCTCGCTATGGAAAAAGAGACAGCGGCCTTCTTGAAGGGCTGTTACAGAGGAAAGGGCGTGGAGTATGGACCACATTTTTTCACTTAGCAAATAAGAAAAATTGCAATCCTTTCTGCATTTCATCTGACAGTTCCTCAACTCCGCCCATTTTCACAAGGAGCCCTTTTATGATCGTTGACACCATGGGAAAAATTGTTGGTCTGAAGGACACGTAGGGACACGGCCTCAGTTCCAGCCAACATCATTAGCACACTATTTCTAGGAGTGTTCACTTAGAGACATGCAAAATTTGTCAATCTGGAAATGAACCTTTCCAGAGAATTCAAAAATATTCCTCTAATCCACATCATTTTGTGGGAAGGGGCTGTTCGGGAGTTTCTAGAAGCAGATCTGCCAAAGCAGAAGCAGTTTGATCCAAACATGGAGGGCAGGGAAATGGAACATTCTGGAATTCTCCGGAAAGATTCATTTCCCGAACGGACAGATTTTTCAGATCTTTTGTGTTTCTCTCAAGTCACTTCATATAAGTCGGGCTAATGATTTTTTTATCTGACAAACCAACCTTGCAAAGAGCAAATTGCTATTCTTTCCATTTTACAGACAGGAAAACTGGGAGGTGTGAACAGGGCATGAAAGTCAAATGATCCAGGAAGTATAAAGGCAGGGCTTGGGAACTAGGTTTCCTTTGGGATACATAATTTGTCCTGGGTATTATGGCCGTGGGAATGACAGGCCATGCACTTCTACCCCTCCCTAGGAGGCAGCAATCCTAATTTTATAAAAATAGCTCACCTGTGGGATCAGGTGGCAGACTGGCTAAGTAACTGCCCATTCCCCATCTGGGTGTGACAGCAGAACAATCTCTGGAATGTAGTTGGTCTGCGGAGATGAATGAAACACAGCCAGCTTCTCTCCACTGGAGGGAAATCGCTCTACTGACTGACTGAGCCAGCCTTTGGTTCATCTCACCAGGTATGCATTAATTAGCCTCTGCAAACTGAGTTTCAAAACAGGCAAGCTCCTTTTTCCCAGCAGCTAACTGTGTGTGACCGAACAGCAGTGGCAACTAAAGAGCCTTGATATGTGGACACGAGCAACCTCTTCCACGCGTGGTCCTGAAATCAATGAGGTTGCATAATTCAGAACAATTTGCTGGGTGATCCCATATTAACCCCCCTGCCCCCCAAATATTACGCTTGGCATAGTCTGACACAACAGAATAAAAATGTTCATCTTCCTTCTCATGCTGGTGACAGGGAGAGAATATAGATAGAATTTTCTTTGTAGAGTTTTGGTCTCTACAAAATGAATCAGAATCAGAATAGAACAGGAAGGGGACCTTGGAGGTCTTCTAGTCCAACCCCCTGCTTGAGCAGGAGAGCCTATACCATTTCATACAAGTGACTGTCCAGTCTCTTCTTAAAAGCCTCCAGTGATGAAACACCCACAATTTCTGAAGGCATGATGTTCCACTGGTTAATTGTTCTCACCATTAGGAAGTTTCTCCTTAACTCCAGGTTACTTCTCTCCTTGATTAGTTTCCAACCATCGTTTCTGGTGCTTTGGAAAACAAGCTGACCCCCTCTTCTTTGGAGCAGCCCCTCAAATACTGGAATACTGCTATCATGTCACCCCTAGTCCTTCTTTTCTCTAGCCTAGCCATACCTAATTCCTGCAACCGTTCTTCATGTATTGTATATGAATGATTAAATAATGGAATCTTAAATCAAAACTATGGAACGAAGCAGACAACACCATTTTTAATGTGTCAAACACCGAGATAGAAATTCCATATAAGAGAGTACACCAAGAACTTTGTTCTTGCTTATACATGAAAAAGCATATATTTCAATGCAAAAAAACAGTCAAAGATGACTCTTTTGCTTGAAGTAAAGCCTGGTGGTATAATTTGTTTCACTATCTCATTCTCATAGAAGAATACTTTTAAGGGACAGACAGCAGGTGAACTCCAGAAGAATCAAAGTGTTTTTCTCTATTTGCCTGCAACTGTGCAGGCTACAAATGAAATTGATTTATTTGACATCTGAATGTAACCTTACTTCATTTTGCATTTTCAAACCAATAGAGTAATGTTCAAAATGTGCATTAAGAAGCCATTTGCAGAAAAATACATATATTCATGAAATAATGTACCATATGGGATCTATTTGGGAACAGAAGAGTAGTATACATTAGGCGAAATTTGCAAGTAAAATGAAGAAAAGTGTACTAAAATATGCATAGATGTTAATGTGGTCTTTGAAAAAGATCACGTTTGATTTTCCAAACTTAACATATTGCAGATCAAGAAATTGTTGAAAATGAGCTTGATTTATCTAAATCGGTTGCTTTTCGTTGTTCTTAGAACCAAGATTGTGGTGATAAGTGATAGGCATGAATCCTTAGATAGCCAGGGATAAGTTTCACACCCAGTCCAAGCCTTCAGTGTAAGAATAAATCGGGATCACATCCAGCTATATTGTTAAGAATTATGGCTAAATCTTGATGTCATCATGGAATCATAGGTGTGTAGTAGAGATTTTCAAGTCTAACCTCATGGGCAGGAATTCTCATTGGATCATCCCAGGCCAATGTTTCTTAACCTTGGCAACTTTAAGATCTATGGACTTCAACTCCCAGAATACCCCAGCCAGACATGCTGGCTGGGAAACCCTGGGAATTGAAGTCCACACATCCTAAAGTTGCCAAGATTGAAAAACACTAGCCCAGCCAAGCAAATGGCTCTCTAATATGTGCTTGAAAATCTCCAGTGATGGAGAATCCATGACTCCAGCAGGCAAGTTGGATATATTTGCTGAATACTTCTCCTGTCAGAACATTCTTCCTTATTTCTAGTTTGCATTTCCCTCTGTTAAGGTATCCACTTCCTGGTTCTTGTCCTACCTTTGGGAACTGTACAGAATTCATAGACTCACAGACTTTTAATATTTGACTAATGCTAACGGAGAAGATGGCAAGGCAAAGACAAAGCAAACTTCATTTATTTATATCACCTTAAGACCTCCCTACCACGGGAGCGTATGTTTACAATTAAAAATACCACCACCACCCCCTTACAATTATTAAATGAAAGCAGTAACCAAAACAGTGATATAGGCCAGTACAAGATATAAAACAGTTGAAACAGAGCAGCAGGGACCTCTTTGTTGTTCAATTTGATATCATCGTTAAAAACAGATCAAACTAGAAAAAGATGTTCGGGATCCATTTAAAAGCTGACAAAGATATTTAAGTCTGAGATGGGAGTTTTACTGATAAGATATCAATGTGAAGATACTCTGTGCCTAGTGCCTGTCAAATTAACTTAACATTATGCCAAATTTGCAAGCAGGAGGAGTTGTGGCCTCTTCCAAGATTCAGTCTAATGGTCCACTGGAGCATCCTTAGCACCTTATAAAGGATGCAAGTCTGGGAAGGCTGTGTAACTAATGGTATGTACCTTCAGAATCACTAATCATAGGAATGGAATGAATTACTTTATGTCCTCAATGCCTGTAAAAAGTTAAAAGGTCTTCCACTCACTCTCATACCAGAGTACCTTTTTCATTTACAGCAGGGGTGTCAAAATCAATTCCATTGAGGGCCGCATCAGGGTTGTTTTTGATTTCAGGGAGGGCAGAGTGGGCAAGGCCTGGGTGGGCATGTCCAGCTCAACATCATTCGTGTCGGGGGCGCCTGTTGTGGCCTGAGCACTCTGCCAACGAAAATGGGCTGGCAAGCTCCGTTTTTGGCTGCGATGGACTCCTGAAACCGTCTGCCAGCGAAAATGGAGCTCGGGATGGACCTGGGCACCTCTCCCGAGCTGAGTTTTTGCTGGCAGAGGGTTGCAGGAGGCCGTCACATTCGAAAACAGAGCTCACCAGCCCATTTTTTGCTGGCAGAGGCACCGCAGGCCGGTCCTTCACTGTTTCCAGGGTGGCCCCACAGGCCAGATCTAAGCACCCCGCAGGCCGGATCTGGCCTCCAGGACCTGAGTTTGACATCCCTGATTTACAGTGTTAAAGCTCCTGAAAGCAGCAAATTTGAGGCTGGTGGTGGGTAATGTTACTTTTAATACGGAAAAAAATTAGGTATCACCTTAGAAACAGCCTTCCTTCCTTTTGGCACCAAGTAGCTTCACTAATGCAGTGGACTTTAGACTCCTTGCATTGTAAGGTCACAATGTCCTGACTGCCACCTTTCAGTCTGTGATGGCCATAAAATCGCTAAAAATTGTTATATTTGGCCAAAGACCAAGAGGTCAAATCCAAAGCTTCACTTCTTTCTTTGGAGGCCTGTTATTATGTTGCAACTGTTAGAAAATAATTGAAAGTGGACAAATTATAGCTCGCCCTGAACAATGGTCATTTCCTGATGGAGTTGAAGAATGATTGCTTAATTTATTTCAAAAGTTTCCATCTAAGAGCAACTTATTTGGGACTTTGTAAAGGCAAAGTGCAAAGAAACTAGAGTGAAGATAGACAATCTGGCAGCTGGCTGATGTTCTAAGGACTTGTTTGAAACAGATGAGAATTCTACAAAACATCTGGAAGACATTAGATGGGCTACTCCTGATATATCTTTGTATGCCAGAAAGCTGGTATATAACTGACACTGATTTGGAAGACTGGCTTGGATATGACCAGGTGGCCAATCCAGGGGTAAGGTTCATGTTTCCAACTCCGTCTTGTGATACTGAATACCCACAACCTCTGAATGAAAAACAAGGATTCTACTGCTAAACAATGACCTTCAGTGAATCTGGATCACAACAAATCAGACAATGGATCTATCTAGTTCAGTATTGCTAGTAATAACTCTGCAAGATTTCACACGGCTATCTTTCTCAACCCAGCTTGACGATGCTAAAGATTAGGGCTGGGATCTTTTCTATGCAAAATAGATGCTCTCCCATAAGATTTACCTAGCATGCAGGAAAACTGCCTGTTCTCAGAGACAGCTGGCTACATGAGATCATTGCTCAATTACTGTCTACACTGACTGGTAAAAGTAGGATTTCAGCCAAGGATTTTTCCAATGTATAGCAACAGCAATAGCACTGAAACTTATATACCACTTCACGTTGCTTTTACAGAGTCAGCCTATTGCCCCCAACAATTTGGGTCCTCATTTTACTGACCTCGGAAGAATGGAAGGCTGAGTCAACCTTGAGCTGGTCAGGAACGAACTGCTGGCAGTCAGCAGAGTTTGCCCTCAATACTGCATTCTAACCACCATGCCACCATGGCTCTTTTTAGCTGGAGATACTGGTGACTAAAGCTGTGTTTTGTGTGTGCGACGCAAACTAATTGTCCATTCCCCTTTGTAATACCATCTACATCAGGGGTATCCAACCTTGACAAACTTTTAAGATTTGTGGATTTTAACTTGTCTTAAAGTTGTCATAGTTCAACATCCACTGGTCTACATCAAGTGGCTGACCAGAGCTTTATATTTCCTTTAAAGTGCTGGAGACTCAGATTACTTTTTATATGGGTAGAACAGATGATCTCCTCCTGAGCCATACACTTCTCCAGAATGCCTCACCCTCTTTTTCATTCCAAAAGCTCATGTCTCACCTGACCAGCTCCTCCAGCTGCAGAGCACATATTATTCCCTCTGCAAAGCTCTTACCTGTTCAGTGATGAAGGAGCTGGAGAAGGTAATGGCCGACCAGAAGAAGATCCCACAGCTAAGAATAATCTTCCTGTTGAAACGGTCACCAAGGTAGCCAAATATTGGGGCTGCCACCATAAAGCTACAGATGAAAACTGCAGAAGAACAGAAAGGAAGAGATGGATTGGGTCAGCAATTCCCAAACATTTGAAATTTGGTTGGGAAAGTCAGAAATAAAGTATCAATCATCTATATCCACTTTCCCTAACCTGGTATACCTTCCAGGCGCATTGGGAATGCATGACAGGTTCGGCTCTTCCATTCAAACCATTTGTGAATCCTTCATGTGCTGTAGATGCTATAAGTAGTCCTCAACGTATGACCACGATTGGAATTTTGATTGCTAAGTGATGCAATTATTAACTGAGTCATCACATGACCTGATTATACCACCATTTTCCTCTGTGGTCATTAACTGAATGACCATAGTCATTAACAGTATGATGTACAGAGTCATATGGTCATGAATTGACTTTGCTTGTTGAAAGCTGGCTGGGAAGGCTAAAATCATGATCACATGACCACAAGATACTGCTACCATCGTAAAGGTGAGCCAGTTGCTAAGTGCCCGAATTGTGATCACATCACTCGTGGGGATGGCGCGACTGTCATAACTTCAAGGACTGGTTGTAAGTTACTTTTTCCAAGGCTGTCATAAGTTCAAACCTTTGTTAAATGAACAGACTGAAGTCGAGGACTACTATATTCAAAACTCAAAGGAAGAAATTGTTTCCTCATACATGGTCAGATTTAAAGAGTGTTGATATATTTTATTTATTATTGTATTTATTCATTATAGATAGTCCTCAACTTACAACCACAATTGAGCCTGGAATTTATGTTGTTAAGTGAGAAATTTGTTGAATGAGTTTTGCCCCATTTTACGACTTTTCTTGCCACATTTGTTAAGTGAATCACTGCAATTGTTAAATTAGTAACATGGTTGTTAAGTGAATCTGGTTTCCCTATTGACTTTGCTGGTCAGAAGAATTCAAAAGATGATCCCGGGATATTGCAACTGTCCTAAATGTGAATCAGGTGTCAAGCATCCTAATATAAATCACATGATCGAGGGGATGCTGCAACAGTCATAAGTGTGAAAAATCATGATAAGTCACTTTTTTCAGTGCCGTTGTAACTTCAAACAGTCACTAAGCAAGGACTACCCGTATATTTACATATCACCTTCACTCAAGATAGTAACAGTGTCAAAGTGAGCAGAGGACAAATTTCAACCTGAGTTTCCCACCCCTACACCAATATTTTGGTCTTTACAATATGGAAAATTAATATTTGCAATACACTCGCTGTCGGCTAGAAAGAAAAACTATGTTTTTCTACACAATCAGTGTTAAATCTATTTTCTATTCTTTGTAGATCTGGAAGTCACTTCTCTAATTAGATGGTTTGTTGATGTGCAACAAAAGAAAAGGCAACTTTTCTTTAAAAGGGATTTTAAAGACAGAGGCGGTATAATTATGGAAAAAGATTTGAGAACAAAAGAATAAAATGACAAAACAAAAAGCTGGCAGAACCCAGATGGCAGCATGAGAATATTCAGTTTGAGTTGTAAAAAAAAAAAAGTTCAGACAATGACGGTCAGCTTGCCAGAAATACTGCCTGCCAGCTATCACATCCATAGGTAGCCCAAAAGTCTTGGCGGGAGGAGCTTGCCCCATACCATTTAACTATGAAAAAAATGAAGGGGTGGTGGAGCGATATTGATGGAGGGCCTGCCATCTAGTCTAATTAGACAGAAATTAATTTCTGCAACCAGACAAGTAGTCCTCATTTAATGACCACAATTGGGAATAGCAACTTAATCATGAAGCAGTTGCTAAGTGAAACAGCCACTATGGTTACGATTTTACTTCAACTTTCCTTTGCTTTGCAGACGTGGAAAGGTTGTAAATGCATGGTTTGGTTGCAAAGTTACTTTTTCATCACTGTCATCACTGTGAATTCAACAAACTATTTATTCCTTCTCTACACTGGCAAATAAAATTCTCATTTAAGCCTGGTCCTCACTAGAGATATAAAGAACCAAAGCTGGATCTTCAGCATGCCCAACCTGAGTACTACCCATGAGTTAAAGCAGCCTTTCCCTCTACTTTATCTATTACCTTCTCAGTGCAATGCAGTCTTTGTCATCCTTAGCAACTGTAAAGATATGTGGACTTCAACTCCCAGAATTCCCCTGCCAAGGGAATGGTCCTGGCTGGCCTAATGTGTTCACTTTTTTTTAGTCTAACCCAGGGCTGTCAAATTCGCAGCCTGCGGGACGGATGCGTTATGCGCTGCCCACGCCCGGTTTAGCGAAGGGGAAAAAAGTCCCGATACGTCACGTGATGCAGCCATGGCGACACGAGCTTGACACCCCTGTCTAACCTATTGCACAGGGTTGTTATGAGGAGAAATGGGAATGACTACTATGTACACCTTAAAAGACAGGATAGAAATCAAGCCAGCAACAAAAGGCAGTTATATGACTGAATGCAGAAAGTATCAACTTTAATTCCAAATTATTATTTGCCTTCCACATGATCCACCATTCTCAAGTCCAACTATAAGGCTCAGATTGAAAGCCACATGCTACCAAATGCCCAATGTGCATTTCACATTAGACAAGCTCAGAATGGGGATGGAATGATACATTTCTCTGGCATCCTCAAACAACTTTAAAAGGTTAAATATTCTTTTTCAAAATGGAAGTCTTTAAAAATAAAACCCGGGGAATAAAGCAGAAGTACCTTCAGTTCAGATTCCATTTTGTAGCCTTGCCTCACAAAAGATGATCTCTTTCAGAGACAGGTCACACAGGAACCTCTTTTTTTTTTTAAATGGCACCTTTCAAAGACTCTGTTTCCTATACGCACTTGGGTGTGCTTCTTGCCGGCCCCAAAATACCAGACAAAAGGGCAGGTGAATAAAAATAAGTAAAATGACAGACGCCCTTCTAATTGAAAGTGACAGCTTTGGAATCATAGTTTGGAATGAAGAATGAGCAACACGTCTGTTTCGTTGCAGTTGTGGTGAAAGAACAGGAAAGGTTTAATTATCCAGACAGGATGGATTTCTCTGTATCTATTTCTGATTTCAGTGGTCAGACCCACCCTGATACAGGTGGGATGTTTTTGTTTTTAATTTCTCTCAGTTCTTTTGTGGTGCGATGTTGGTGGATGTGCCCACATGTGTGTGCATCTGAGTGCTTGGAATTTCTCTTGCTCTCTCTTTTTAATTATATGAGACAATAAAAAAAAAAGTTCATCTTCTCCAGGCTTCATGGATTCCTTCACGCGCTGTTACCCATGAGTGCTAGCTCAGTTTTTTTTCCACCCTGGGAAATGTCAGTCAACCAGCAACCTAGTTCTCTGTCACGATATTTAAAGGTGCTCTTTGATTTCTTCGACAGAAAAAAAGATATTTCCCCCCCGCCCACAGCCTCAAATAAAGCAGAAGGGGTTTAAATGTTTAATCATAAAAGATATTGTGATTTGTGAAAGGTTCTCTCGAGTCATTAAGATGAAGATTTTCCTCAGGTTTCAAGGAGGCTGATATTCAAATTTGCACTTGGAATTGTTCTCCTGAATGCAGTTTGGGTTTTAAGAGTTTATTTCATAGTTACTTGCTTGTGGAATTATATTGAGAATTATTGGGCATAGTCATCACTCCCTACTTGCCTTTCTCAGAAGGGGATCAGAGACTCTTACAATAACACTTATCCCTAGTAATAGCACTTAGACTTATATACCACTTTACAGTGCTTTACAGCCCACTCTAAGCAGTTTACAGCGTCAGCATATTGCTCCCAACAGTCTGGGTCCTCATTTGATAGAAGGATAGAAGACTGAGTCAACCTTGAGCCTGATGAGATTCGAACTGCCAAATTGCAGGCAGCTGGCAGTCAGCAGAGGTAGCCTGCGGTACTGCATTCTAACCACTCCAACACTGACTTATATGCCGTCCCATAGTGCTTTATAGCAGTCTCTGGGAGGTTTACAATGTCAGCCTCTTGCTCCCAACAATCTGGGTCCTCATTTTATCATCCTCGGAAGGATGGAAAGCTGAGTTAAACTTGAGCCCATCAGAATCAAACTCCACGCTGTGAGCAGAGTTTGCCTGCAATACTGCATTCTAACCACTGAAATCACATTTCTCTCCCTATCAGACTTCTTCTAAATGAAGATATTGTGAATTCTATGAATTGATCCTGAAGGAAAGAAAAAGATCCAAAACCACAGAGCGAGAATTGTCTCTCTGTGTCTCTTTTCAAGGGTGAGAAGATGTAGCTGTGGAGCTTGGTTCATTACAGGTAGTCCTCAACTTACAACCATTCATTTACTGACTGTTTAAAGTTACAATGAAATTTTAAAAAACCTAACTTACAATCCATCCTCATACATATGACCACTGCAGCATCTCCACAGTCATGTGGTTAAAATTCAGGCGCTTGGCAACCAGCATGTATTTAGATGGTTGCGGTGCCCAGGGTCATTGATTGCCATTTGTGACAATCCCAGGAGGTTTCAGACAACTAAAGTCAATGGGAGGAAGCCAGATTCACTTAATGGCCATATTATTCACTTAACAACTGCAGTGATTTGCTTAACTGGCAATAACAGTCGGAAAATCAGGCCCGACTCACTTAACAACCATCATGCTTAGCAACAGATATTCTGTTCCCAATTGTTGTTGTAAGTCGGGGACTACCTGTATAGCGTTGAACACTGACAGCAACCTGAGAATGATTTAAAAAAATCTTTGAGTTGTGTTGAGAAACCAATTCACTCTCAAACATGCAAGCCAAAGGAGAGTGGATGAGCAGATGATCAGGACAGCAATGGGAAGTGGAATAATCAACATAGTCAGAAATATTGGAAGAGTTTTTGAGTATCCAACCATCATTCTCATTATACATTCTGTTGAGCCTCAGAGAAATAGTTAACCCTCAGCCCTGAAGTCACAGAGCTAAAGCTTTTATTACTGCACTTGAGATATATTAATAACTTTTCAGCAGCCAACAAGCTAACTACTTCTGTAGGAATAACTCAATAGCTAGTCTCACCCAATGCAAAACTTTATCTGAAAACTCAGTTTCATGAAATATGTCCAGTAAAGGCAGAGATTCTTCCCTTCAGGTGCTAGACAATTTAAGGCCTACCCAAAATTGAGAAGGGAGCTTCTGCCAATCTATCAGTAAAGTCAAGGGCCCCTGAAAGAATGAATAATGCATGGGCTTATCAGTGGGGGTAGCAGAGCCCTAGTGATTTACGCAGTTTTCTTGGCAATGGAATGGGACTGGCTTACCATTGTCTTCCTCAGGATGTTTTGTCTTTGTTTTGTTTTTTTCAATTCCACAATCTGTCCTGCAGTCCTGGTATTTCCTGGTATTTCCTCCATTTAATTAACCATGTGCAACCCTGTTAGGTTTATCAAGATCGGCCAAGGAATGTATACACTAGTCAGATGCAGATATTTGAGATACACTGTTTTATCTGTCTTCCCCCAGAATTGACCATTTGGTCTGGCAGAAGTTTTCCAACATCTCGCCCAGCTTACTACCACTTCATCTTTTGACCAGCATTGACTAGGATGCCAAGAAGTTCATGCACCGATTATAACAGTCCTCCTAGGAGATTTCAAAAATGACAGTAGCAGGACCCTCTCTACAGACTTACCTACCTAACTGTAAACTTACATATACATAGCAATAATACCAAGGCAAATTTGGAACTTGATGTTTTTTTTTTGTTTTAGTGCTTCCTCATCTGGGGTTGCAAAAATCCAGACAGATATAAGATGACAGCAAAGAATGGATGTTTCTGCATTTCTATGCTGGCAGTTGGTAGTTGTCTGTGCATTCTGTGACAGACATTTTGATTGATGATGTACCAACAGCCTTAAATGCCTTCCAACTCTTAATAAAAATTTGGGGAGGTTTTGCGGCTATCCATAAATTGTCTATCCCTAGACAATTTATCAATATATGGTTATAGCTACTGCAATATAAAACTTTGTGTGCAAAATCAGGGTGCCACTAGATGGCAGCAAAGAGATACAATACCTTATTTGCTCCCACCTAGTGGCTGGATGTCTGTAGTCCAGACATGGTATATTTAATAAACTCCACCAGCTCTCCTATGATATAGAAGACTATTTGAAAATTGATCAGACCTGGATACAACTTCCCCAATAATAGCATTTTTTATCTTGGCAAATTTTAAAGCTCACAGTTTTATTTGTTCATTCATGATCAAGCCATCCCTAATTATTTAGTATTGCAGTAGGGGCAATTCACAACAATATAGTGTTTCTGAGAAAAGGTGCACACCCTCCTTTCTAGCTATTGTGAAGTTTATAAGATCACAAGAAACAGCCTCTATAGCAACAACAACAAAAATTGCATTTCCACATCAGTACTAATTGGGACTGGAAATGCCATGGATTAAATTTAGGATTTTTGACATGCAAAGCATGTGACATTCCACCAAATTACAGGTGGTCCTGAACTTACATTCATTTGTTTAGAGTCGGTTCGAAGTTATAACAGCAATGAAAAATTAGTTTATGGCTGGTCCTCGTACTTATGGCCGTGACAGCACCCACAGTCTCCTGATCAAAATTCAGGCACTGAACAATTGGCATGTATTTATGACGAGTTCCTAGGATCATATGATCACGGTTTGGGATCTTCTCAACTGGCTTCCTATCAGCAAGTCAACGGGGGAAGCTGGATTTATTTAATGAGCACTTGATTCTCTTAACAAATAATTTGGTGTGGCAAAATGGTCGTAAAATCACGTGTGACTCACTTAATAACCATCTCGCTTAGCAACAGAAAGTCTGGTTCCAATTGTGGTTGTAAGTCGAGGACTACCTCTTTGTAACTGTTATCTTTCAAAACTAGGGTCCATTTTTGGCCCAGAAAAGCTTCAAGTGTCAGTCTTAGTCAACTATTTTGAAAATCAGATGGGATTGCTGGGCTAGGTGAAAACGCTTTGTCTGAAAACTCAGCGAATGAGATCTGCTGAGTGCAAGGTAAACATATATGATCCCATAATAACCCCTGGGATCTTGGATAAGGATTTCCTATGTTACTTTTTTGACAGGATGAATAATTGTATCAAAAGGCAAGTTCAGAGAAATACATTCCTTCAAGGAGCAGGGTGGTGCCAGGAGGCTGCAGATACCATGCGAATCATTCCAGCTGCAAAATTAACCCTAACTCTGCAAAGGTAATTTTTTTTAATCACACAAGAAGGGTTTTTTCCTTGCAGAAGACCCCAGCCCTTGCATCTGCAAAAGTAACAGCTTTCTAGGATGGAAACCGTAATTTAAAGTCAAACTTTACATCAAGGAAACAGAGATGGGTATATACTCAGTCACTCCAGGAGATAACGTTTAATTCACATTCAGACAACAGACTGCAACACTTTTCCTGGGATGACAGTTTTTCTGGATTAATTATAAACCAGACATCATGGACAAATACAATAAAAGATAGTGGTAAGGTTTACTTTTATGATACGACTCAAAATATTTTCCACTTTCAGTTTTACCTGGACAAACAAGTAAACTTAGTAATACCTACTGCAAACGTTCATATTTTCATACGTTCAGAACAGAGAGAGAGAAATACTCAACTCTGGTATTGTTTCCCTATTTTTTAGTCTATGACTAAAATTTTTAATATATAAGTAGTAGCAATAATAACACATTCTCCTTATGCAATGCAGACTCTGTACTATTTTCCAAGCCCCAGTTATCATAGAGAAAGGAAAGGACACTCTGCAGATGCTCATGGACACTTTTTTCCCCGGTCAGCACCTGCAGGAGCAGAGACAGCAAATTTTGCCATTGCTTAGACAAAATGCAAGTACTACTTCACAACCAAATGCACAAACTGAGTTCAATGAGTCGTATCACACAGACGCTGACCAAACGGCAGTCATGAGGATCTTTCTCTAAAGCTGAGGACAACGTAACAGCACAAGAGAGACTATCTGATATTGTACTTAGAGGTCTCCTACCAGGAGGGATCAGCTTCACTCTATCTAATGACAGGGTTGGCCCTGAATGCTTAGACTAGCCTTGAACAAAATCTTCAGGTGTGAGGAGGGCAAATCTCCAAAACAATATTTAGCAGAATCTCTTGCACAAAGTCTAACCACATGGATAATTTGTGCAGCGAGAGGCGGAGAGAGGAGAGGAGAGGTGAGGGAGGGGGAGAGAG
>JANHFL010008488.1:0-12017 GCA_032468155.1 Oxyrhabdium leporinum
ATAGATAGATAGATAGATAGATAGATAGATAGATAGATAGATAGATAGATAGATAGATAGATAGATAGATAGATAGCGATATAGAGATAGAAATAGAGATAGATATAAAGATGACCATATTTTTATGGAAGATCCTGGTACATCATTAAAGATTTCCCATAATGATTTAAATCTTGTTAGACGCAAAATCAGTGAACTTTTAAATCATTGTTAGCTCATGCTTTCCCTGTAAACTTCATTTTTAAAAAATATTTTATTGCTGTACTGTATTATCCTATTATGATTCATCTCTTAAGACAATATATTAACCTTAAATTAATAAATATTGACCTCTAGACATATAGACATTTTCTCCAACTTCAAATATTATCATTGCCTTATTTTTATTGGTTGTCCCTGGTCAAAAGAGTATCATATACCAAGACACTAATATTTTACAGAACACTAATGTTTTACACAACTGTCCAGAGTCACAAATCAATTTTACAAATTATGATTTGTTTACCGTCAGCCAGATGTTTAGACTGGTTTTGGCATTTTTATTCATCTATCAAGTCCTTCTCAAGAATCTGGGATAGGCAGATTGTGTTTGATGGTATTATTATTGTTGGTATTTTCATTGCTAATTTTAGTGATTGTACGATTAATTCTCTGTTCTGGTATTACATTATTTAATTCCCAAATAAGTTGAAATAAATGATGGACTGCATGCTAATAATAAAGTATCTTTGTCAAAGTTTGCGGGGAGCTCCTTAACACATAAGTTCAATTCTGAATATTATTTTTACTTCCAAATTAACAATGATTAATTAAAGACTAGTGATGGGTGAACTGTCATCACCTTGCCATAATTTTCACACAACTGTGTTTTTCAATCAAGATTTTGAGTAGTTACAAGGAATTATTCAAACGGCACATTATTCAAAACATTAGATGATGCTTTCATCCTCAGTTTCTCTAAATCTTTATATTTTCTCCTGTATTCCAATTTACTTATTCTCAAACATGCCTGGTCATGCAGCAGGAACAGCTACAAAAACAGCAGCAAAACCCATCACTGCCCTTCCCTCCCGCCAGATGCTCACTTCCACCATTTTTTATTGTGAATAAAACTTCCGCAATTGGAGAAATGCTCATGTACAGTCTTGTTAGACATATTCTGTAAACATTCTGTAAACTGACTAAATTTAGAAAATGTCACCAAGTAAATAATATAAAAAGGGTTAACCATCCCAATGTCATTCCCCACTATAGCTGAAGTATTGAGGCTGTCTGAATTAAAACCTAATCATAGGCCTTCTTCAACCCTTTCGGTTTATCGCTTAATATTGGGAAAAACTAATGTACTTTGTGAATGAAATTCTTTTAGAGTATGGTACGAATTAGAATATGAAAAATCTGAGGGTGTTTTTTTTTAATAGCATTTTCTCCACTAGTATCTGCTAGTGCCATCAATGGAATTTTTTAAAACGCATATATTTGAGGGTGCTTTGAGGTTTTTGATGAAGTTTTTGATGGATAAGTAGACAGACAGGTATATAGATAGATAAATGAGAGATGAGAGAGAGAAAGAGAGAGAGAATAGATGATAGACAGACAAACAGACAGAGACACTTGTATGCAGCTTTTGCTCAATATCAGAGCATTGTTCTCTTAAATAACAAAAAATGTAATATAACAATAAGATTTTACTTTACTGTTTACCTGATTGTATCATAGTGAACACTGAGAAACTAGATAAAATGATGAATAGTTATTATGTCTGAAATTGTGTTAGAAATCTCAAATAGCTACTTCTCAAGTGTCAAAATCACCCGTGTCCTGATCATTTTTAACTTTTCCAGCTCTTCAAAGCATCAGATGGTAATTCTCTTGGGTTTTCAGTAATTTAAATTACTAAACCTTTTATCTCAATGATCTAGCCATAAAATATCTATGACTAACTACATTTTCTAGAAAGTAATTAGTTAATTGAAACGTCTACTTTCAAACTGTCTATTTGTGGCGTACAGGAATCTAAAAGGATTAATATAGGTGATGCATGGAAATTGAAATGTGCTTATTAACACTGTCGTATAAAGACACAAAGTGTTGCTAGTATGAAATAACAGTGTATTGGAGGTTTATGACTATACATTCTATTGCTGTCAAATTACCCCGTACAAATTTGTCAGGTAAAGTGGGCATCCCGCTAAGGGTAATCTGTGCTTTTATGACTTATGCTGATTGCTTTTGTTAGAGTTTAAGGCATGCTCTAAAATTCTTTGAAACTGAAGGTTGGCTTTACTCTACACTTTTACATATCATGGCCCATTGGCCACCATGTGCTCACATACTGTATCCCCCAGCTATCAGAATTTTGCAGAAATTGTAGACATGCCATTTCACTAATAGTTTAAAGGCAGATTTTCTCAACCTTGGCAACTTAGTGGTATGAACTTCAACTTCTAGAACTTCAACTTCCAGAATTCTGCAGCCAGCTTCACAACTGCTTTAAATTGTGAAGATTAAGAAATACTGGTTTGAAATAGTGGTATGAACTTCAACTTCTAGAACTTCAACTTCCAGAATTCTGCAGCCAGTCCACACTGCTTTAAATTGTCAAGATTGAGAAATACTGGTTTAAAGGGCTTGTGATAGTTTTTCAATCTTAGAGTTGAAAAATATTATTATATATTTTTATCCTATTGATCTTTTTGTAACTCAACATACCTAATACTCCTGCCCTCCATTATTCCCACAACTACAACCCTATGAAGTTGGTTAGGCTGAGAAAGACTGATTAGCCCAAGATTATCCAGTTGTCTTTATGCCTAAGGAAGATCTAATACTACAATCTTCTGTTTTCTATGCCAATATTTTAACCACTACACCAAATTGGGTCTTAATGTAAAGAATTACTTAGCATAAATGCAAATATTGATGTTCCCTATTCATATTCTCATACATATATCCTGAAGTTGGATTTTGATTGCTTAAGGGGGATGTTGCTAGTCATCTGTCATATCTTTATTCTTAATCTGTTCTTTTTTAAAATACACTTTGATACTTGATCAGAATCTCTCTTCTGTCCCCATTTTCTTACCTTCACTCAACTTTCTATGACTATTCCTTTTCCACCTTTTTTTTCTGATGAAATTTTCTTGGTCATCCTATAGGCTAGTCTTTGCTATACTAATATGGACCTTTCATTGCCTTTTGTTGATAAGAATATAGTGGCTATTTATTTCTCTTCCTGTCCATTTACCTTGTCTTTTTAGTTATATTTTTAGTTTTATGCTTTCCCAGGTTCACTGGGACTATCATTTTAGCAAGCACAATTTTACCATTTCAGTGAATGGTAATATCCAGCTTCAGCATATATGTTTGAATATTCAAGCACCGAAACGTTAGAACCCAGAAATTTTCCCTTTGACCTAATTCACTGTTTTCTATTACATTTTTACCATCGCTAACATAAGTATAAACTTTGAGATGGTGACACAGCAACCCTATCAGTTTCCTTTAGCAGAACCATAATTCTCTAGACCAAGCCCTTATTCTTGTTTGGACTGCCAAACTAACTAATGTCATCAGATTCTCAACAGGATTGGGACCCTAATTCAACATAGCACCTTCAATGTGGTTGAAACATCCTAGGTTTCATTAAGGTGCCATGTGTCCCATTCTCAGTCCAGCACAAAAGAATAGGTATATAGGTATATAGGTCCATTTTATGTTCAGCATGAAAATGAAAATGAATTATTTTTAAGATTGCATGAATATTAATTCTTCATTTCCTTTGGATACCTATAGGTTGCTTTCAGCCCACTTCCATTCATGCACTGGGAAAAAGGCAAGTTTCCTCCGTGATCTGTACTATACATATTTTATAGTGAACCAGAGTGAAAATGAATGGATTTGCTTCCCAAAAACTTCTACTTCTACCACCAATTCTTTGGAAGAACCAGAAAAGTTTTTGTTTTTCTTCCATCCCCTATCTGCGAAATGATAAGGAAACAGCCAGAAAGCACAGTGAGCTATTTTCTAGGTTTATACAAAATTTATAAACAGGGCAGATTTGGTCTAGAATGCAGCCTTAAGTATAAAATGAGATCCCAAGCCAAAAAAATTAATTGGACCATATTGGAAACTGGGAAGAAGTCTCATCTGTGTCAGTCTAACCTGCATGATATATTATAAAAGCATCTTCCTTAAGCAACTTATAAGTAAAAATGGTTTTAATTAGTAAAAGGATCAAATACAGTACATAATAAATAACTGGCTTTAACCCATGTGCATATATTTATTTGTATATTAAGCATGCTGGCTTTATACTACCCACTATTTTATTATAGCCGATGCATCAATTTGGCTACTTTAACTCTGAAAACTTATGACAGAACAATATTGGTTATCATTAGTCAGAGCATACCACAAAGGAAGCTTGAGCAAAGAATGAAAAGAAAAACTTGTAAGCGTTGTTTTAAAACATGAAAATATGCTGGCGGTTGGTGGTAGGGAATTTTTCCCCCTCCATTTTCTGCATTTACATTTTGTGACTGCAGTTAAAGAACATTTCACTGCATGGTACTATCAATCATACTTAACCCAGAAATGTTCTGTACATTAGTAATGCTTAATTGGCATATTTAAAGTAAACAGCTATTTCACTTTTGCTGTAAATTCTCTGGAAATAATTCTATGATACCCTTGGAATTGTTTGTTCTGAAAATAAACTAGAAGAAATCTGAAGTATGCATTCAGATAAGAAATTATTCAAAAGTCATCATAATGCCTATCTTGCCAGGTTACCTGTATTGTAATACCTTCCTTGTTAGATTACTATCAAAATATGCATAATAATGTAGTCTGGCTCCTTCATAAGGAAATAAAAATAAATGTGTGGTCCTTCAGTTCTGAGCAAATTGACTTAAATGTATAAACTGATTCATATGGTTCTTTCAGTTTGCATAGCCATCCTGATTTGACTGGATAGGGTGGATTCTTCTCTCAAACAACGTAAAAACTATTCATGAGAAATATCTTCCGGAACTAGTTAGCAAACCAGGTTTTGCTTGTTGTTTGACCTTTGAAAACATCAAACTACTCAGGGTGTCTCAATCTTAGGAACCATAAGATGTGTGGACTGAGGAATTCTGGAAATTTGAAGTCTACACATCTTAAAAGTAGCCGACGTTACGAAACACTGATCCAAATTCAAATAAATAGACCAGGCAAATCTAAGTCTGAGTATGCTACTATTCTACTTATCCAGTGTATAATTTCCGCAACATATCATGCAACCCAATGTTCACAAATTATTGTCAGTGGGCTAAAAGCCTTACAGAAGTTCCATATGCTGAGAGAGAGAGAGAGAGAGAGAGAGAGAGAGAGAAGTAGAAAAACAGTACCCCATACACCTTCTCTTTGCAGCTTGCCAGACTTCAATATTTGATCTTTCAGTTCTTGAGAACTTACATTTGTATATGAGCTTTCCCCAGCCGTTGGCCTTGAATTAGATTATTTTATTTTGAGGTTTCTCTTTTAAACCTAACATACACATGACTAAACATGATGTTTTCACTACAGGTTGCCCTAGACATCTGATGATTCATTTAACAACAGTTTAAAGTTACAGCAGCCTCAGAAAAAGTGACATATAGGCTATATACCCCACCCTTGGTGTTATGGCTGTCATACTACCCATACTATCACATGACTGCAATTTTGACTCTTGGCAACCAGCCTGTATTTACAACAGTTGCAGTGTCTTGTAGTCACAGATCCCAATTTGCAATCTTCCCAGCTGACTTCTGCCAAACAAACTCAATTGGAGAAGCCAGATTCATTTAATAACGGCTTGATGATTCTGGTTTGTGGTAATAAATCAAGGAATGCCTGTACATTAAGAGGGAGGAAAAAAAGTTCCAATGCATTTTTGAGCAAACATACATGCCTCCCCAAAACTCAAGTTAAAGCCCTTCTAGGTGTATTTATTCACCTAAACAAAAAGGAGCCTTATTGGCAGGGAAAGATTTGGATAAATAATAAGAGTAGCCAGAGGGTGCCTAAAGGAAAAAAAAAAGCTACATTTGCTTGTCACATAGGATAGAATAGAAACCGTATGGTGGGATAGAAAAAAATAAGTTCCAGCCTTTCTGAGTTAATAATAGAATTAAGGCCAAGCCACTTTTTGCATATACTCAAAAAGGTAGCAATAAGCCTTATGCTTGTGTAAACAGCTCTGATTTAGGTTAAATTTGAAATTCAATACAGACATGACACAGTTTGCATTTGTGATTTGAAATTCAGTGGAAACTGATTCAGATCAAGCCTATTCAAGATTAGATTTGGAAAACAAAAGATTCACTCATAGACTACAATAGGGAAAATAGCAGGGGTTGTAGGGCCATTCCATCAGCTTAGCTGCCCAAGGTTTCAACTACATATGGTACTTCAAGGGTTTTATCAGAATAATTTTTTGAAATATTTTTCCATGCTTCTTTTAAGGCAGAAAGAATAGAAAGAATGGCAGGAGGAAAGAATGACAAAGAATCTCAAATTGACTTATATTTAGCAAAGACCATATACAGTCACTGTTTATTTACTGCCAACTTCAATTAGCAACTGTTCACAAATATAATGGTAATAAATGGTAAACAGTTGCAAAAGAAATAATTTTCTGACCAATGTATGCATTTATGACCAAATTTTGGATCCTGACAACAGCACAAGTGAAAGTAACACTGGTGTTGCTGCACAAGAAATCTTCACAGTGTCTCACCCTCCTCTCTTTCTGTCTCTTTGTAACATTATTCACTTAGTGACCATTTCAATTAGTGACCATTTTTCCAGAACCAGTTGCTATTACTGAGAGAGTGTAGAGAAGTTCACAGAATCTATCCAATTCTCCATGTGTTTTTTAAAATATTTTTTTAGCTTTTCATTTGTTTTACTGGTCCACCACAGGCTTGAGCTTTGCTGCCTCTTTCCATGGTTTTCTGGAGTGCCCAGTGGGCTATCACAGTTTCTTGACTAGCCTTTCCCCTCCTGGGAAGATCCCATCAACACTTTGCTTAGTGGGGATGCTAAGCTGGATGGATACACTGGCAAAACTGTTTCTTCTTGGCAAGATTCTCAAGAATTAAAACTAGCTTCTCATAAAGTGGTGGGTTTTTTTTTATGTCTGATCCTTGGCTTTTCTGGGGTGTCAGAAAAATTGTATACCTTCTTGACATTTTCAAAGAAGAGCCGTCAACTCAGTCTGAACTTCATTGAATCAGCGACACAGCTTGCTGGTAGTATCTGTTTGTTAATTAGTAGAGTCAGCAAAAGGAAGCTAGCAAGGTGAGACACAATGCCACAGAAATAGGCAGGTTGTAATTGGCATAGAAGAATGGCATTCATAGTTTTGCCTAGTTCCCTTTCTTAAAAGCAGTAAATACTGGGCCCAGCACCTGTCAATGTAAGTTTGGCACATGTTCCCTCACTCAATTATGAACAATGTAAAAATAAGGTTTGACCCATATTCAGAGAGCTGAAAGTCAAGCTCCCAGTTGTATTGGCAGGACTAGCATAGAAGAAGTGTCACATTTCATTAGCATAAGAGACAGCAAAGTGAGGACTTCTACTGGCCACATTTTAAAAGCTGAAACTGAAAAAGAGGAATGAAACCCAAAATAATGTAAGTCTTGCAGCCCAAAAGTGTTCTGATAGGAAGAAGGCTTAATGATGGCATAACTTTCCTTCATGTCAGTGGCAGAGAGAACCCACTCATAATTCAACTTGCTGCTATTGAATGCCAGGTTGGCAAATAATAAGGTTTACTTCATCCATGAGTTGATCATGGAGGAGAGGCTTAAGCTGTATTACTGAAACCTGGTCAAACTTAAAGGTACTGTAAGTATTCCTTTCCTCATGGAAATGTGGCTACTGGGGATTCAAATGTAGTGCTAGTCATGATCCCTAGACAGTACTCTGTGGAGTTATTGTAATCTGGTAAATAGCTCACTGTAAGATTTCATTGCTAAGATTGAGCTCCTGGATGAGCCTCCCTGATAGTCCTTCTTGAGATGCTCAGTGCAGTGCCTGCAGTGGTGACAGACTTCCCCAGACTTAAAGTATTGGGAAAATGCAACTTGCCTTCCTTTGTTACAGGAACAGAAGTAGTTCAGGAATTAATGGCAGCCATGGACCATACCCAGATTGCTAATTTACCAGCATCATAGATTTTTGTCTTGAAGCAGTAGCAACATGAAATGGAGTTGAAGAATGTTACTATTTGTCTCTTTGAGGGGTCAAATCACTCTCTGTTGGCCTTGGAGTTCTCTGTAGTTCTTCCTTGCTGCAAAGAAGAAGGACTTTTTCAATCAGTTTGCTCCAGGTAACTGATGAAGTTCCTTAGGAAATCTGAGGAACTGACACAGCCACTTCGTGGAATGAGAGAGCAGCAACAGATTTGGATCAGACCTTGTCTATGAAGACTCTCTTTTCTCATGAGTCCTAGAAAGCTCCATAAGATTTGGAGTATATCCAATGGTTCTGGACAATTGCTGTTCTGTTTTCAACCTTCCCCTTTTAATCCTTTGAAGAAAGGCCAATTATCTGGATTCTTTTCAGTTGGGATATAGCATTGAAATGCCATTGATCACACTTGTAGATGAACTCTGATGACACTGGGATGGGTGATCCATCCATCCTGGCCCTCTTTGATCTCTCAGAAGTTTTTGATAGCATTGTTTAAAGTATTCTCCTGGATTGGCTTTGGGAGTTGGGACAAGTGGACATAATATGGCATGGCAATGGTAAAAGTGATTGCCATTTTTTTCATCTGAGGCTGGTTCTAACTAGTGTTGGTGCTGAGATTTAAACCTGGACCTCTGCTTTACTGGGATTCTCAGGACTCTACTATCTCTCTATTCTGACTTAACATCTATATGAAGCCACTGTGTGAGGTTATCCAATGGCACTGAGTTATCTTTAGAAACCTGATATTATGCAGATGTATATCTCAACCCCAGACCAATCAAGCAATTAAGAGTTTTCTTTTTATTTCCAAACAATTCTTCTGTTACACGGTGTGTCGACTGGGTACAAATATTTACAGAAACAGTTAAAAGTACCATTCTATTCTTATATTATTGTTTTCTAATCCATCATATATTATTTATTTTATCAATCCTCACACACTCTAATATTTTTATTTTCTTATCTCCAGATTATTTCAATTTTCCAATTCTATGCCAATGCCATTCTAACTATAGTTAATACATACAAATTGAATAAACATTTTCTTAAGTTAAGCCGTCATAACCGACCCAAAGCTTTACCTCCAACAACTGATCGCCGTATTCAAGGCCGGCCTGATGAGCAATGCTGCCGCTGGTTACTTTCGAGACGAATATTCCGCCATTTTCCACGCACACAATGGAGATCCCCAGCGGTTCGGCCCCCTTCTGCACTTTAACCTGGCGCGGTTCTTCCATGTAGGGCCTTTGGGAGGAAAAAAAAAGTACAGGGACACCTCTTGAGCGAGCCCCGGAAGACCCCGGGGGGGGGGAGAAAAACAAAATATCACACGTGGAGGGCATGCACCCGTGCCCAACCGTCCCCTTCGAAAGTGGAACAGTGGCCCTCTTTAAAATGTGGACTTAAAATGGCGACATTCCTTTCGCATGCATGCAAGGGACGAGAGCTGGATCAGACGGCCTTCGACGGCATGGTATCAATGCAGTTGCCGCCGACGCGAAGGGCGTGGAATGGCAAACGAAAATTATAAATGGAATTGTGGTGGAAAAGGTCGGAAAGAAAACATATCCTGGCCCATATTATATTTTTATATATATATATGGGTCGATCAGCATATGTAATACGCCATTTTGGAACGCATTCTGGGGGGGGGGGGGAGAAAAAAAAAGGCTTACATTAATGTATATAGACATTTTTGGACCCTTTAGAGCAGCGGTCCCCAAACTTTGTGGCTTGGCGGCCCAGCTGGGTGAGGGGGCAGAGGGGCCGGGGAATGGGACAACTCGCCACAGCCAACTTACGGTGGCCAACTCGCCACAGCCAACTTGTAGCGGGAGGACTTGCCACGGCCAGCTTGCCACAAGACGACGCACCGCAGGACAATTTCACAATTCTATTTAGTTATTTTAAATAAATAAAAAACGATGTTCGTTTCGGGCCGCTCGCGTTTTCTTTCGTCTCTTCCTTTTGCATCTTTTCTTTCACGATTCCATTCCACCACATATCTTTGAGGGCAGTGTAACCCTTGCCCGGCAGCCACGTGTCCTGCGGCGACACGTCCGTGGCGAGTTGGCTGTGTGGCAGGTTGGTTGTGGCGAGCTGGCTGTGGTGAAATTGTCACAGACCCACCGGGCCGTGCAAGGGATGAGCTGGCACGCGCGCCCTGCGTGCGGACACACCGCTCGGCTGCAAGACGAGCCGCACACCGCACGGGTGTGAGTGCCGGAGCCACCGCTCGCGCGAGCTGAGCTGCACTTCAGCTGTCCTCTCGCCTGGCCCAGGTCCAAACAGGCCACGGCCCGGTATTGGGCTGTGGCCCTGGAGTTGGGGACCCCTGCTTTAGAGTGTTATTTCTATAGCAATATAGAAATATCGTTAACAGTTTCATGGGGGTGAATCACAAGACGAGGAAGGGGAAACGCGACGCCGAATCGTTTCTATTTCCCCGCGAGCGAAACGCGGGGTTAGTTGATGGGAGATTAAGCAGCTCCGAAAGCAAAACTCGAGCCGTTAATTCACGATGGCTCTTTGCATGGTAGCGATGCAATTACCATGCAGGGTTGGTGTTTTTTTTCCCCTCCCCCTTGGAGGGGTGGGGGTGGGGGGGAAGGAATCCAAACATTTAAAGAACACGCGAATAAACTTCTCAAGGACAACCTGTATGTCAAGCCAACCTCAAACTCCTGAGGGAACAGAACCTTGGCGTAGGAGCCACAGGAATTCTCAGAAAAGACCTATGATGGAACAAATATCTGAAAGGCGAAGAGGGATGAAGAAAGGAAGGAAGGAAGGAAGGAAGAAAGAAAAAAGGCCTTAGAGAAAGAGATAGTAGCTGGAGATATGCTACACATTGACGGGTGGAAATAGGCCCTTGGTGTCGGTCTACATCCACTAGAGGCTGTTTACTGGCATGTACAGGTAGTCCTCGACTTACGGCCACCATCGAGCCCCAAATTTCTGTTCTTAAGCGAGACCTTTGTTACGTGAGCTTTGCCCCGTTTTACAACCTTGCTTGCCACAGCCGTTCAGCGAGCGAGTCGCTGCAGTTGTTAAGTTAGTCACACGGTTGTTAAGTGAACCTGGCTTCCCCGATGACTTTGCTGGTCAGAAGGTCACAAAAGGGGATCGCGTGACCTCGGGACACAGCAATGGTCGTAAATAGAAGTCAGTTGGTCAAGCCTCTGAATTTTGACCACGAGATCATAGGGATGTGTTACAAAGGCCGTAAGCGTGAAAAATGGTCACAAGTCACGTTTTCTAAGGCCATCGTAACTTTCGACGGTCACTAAATGAACTGTTGTAAGTTGAGGACTACCTGCATTATAAAACTTGTCAAACATAGGCCTTAGTCACCTTGGGTACAGAGTACTGTGAGGTCCTTGGTGCTCTCTGAGCAGGGTTGTTTTCTTGCTGACGTTTCATGACCCAACTAAGTAACATGATCAGTGCTAGACGGGAGATGGGTTTGCTCTCTCCATATGGTTTGTACTGTCAGTGCTGGTGGGAGTGTTCTGGGTGGCTCCTTAATTAGGCTGTTGACTAGACTGATCACGTCAGCGTGCGCACAGCTTTACTACGTGAGACCACCCAGGAGCAATAGCAGCAAACAGAGGTTTGTAATAAATAGTGGTGTTGTCTACAAAAGAATATATTCTACACATACACCTACTATAGGCAGAGGTCAAACAAGCAGCAATTACAGCAGGGAAGAACAGAGAGAGAGAGAGAGAGAGAGAGAGAGAGAGAGAGAGAGAGAGAGAGAGAGAGAGAGAGAGAGAGAGAGAGAG
>JANHFL010008488.1:23076-35126 GCA_032468155.1 Oxyrhabdium leporinum
TTTGAACCGCTAGATTGAATCAGCAGAAGTGGCCTGCAGTTCAACACTCTAACCACTGCGCCACCTAGGCTCTTACATTGTTATGTAAGATTGGAGGTTTATTTAAGTATTTGTTATATTGATATTCCATTTTTTTCCTTAGGAGTTAAAGGCTTTTTTCTCGGGGATCTCAATTTTTTTCTCTTCCACAATAACCTTCCAATGTAGGTAGGACTGAAAAAGAGTGACTGCCTTAAATCACTCAGTTACAAAAGCTAAGTGTCCATGATCTTAATCACAATATTTCACTAGATATGTCTGGATCACACACTATGCCATTGAAAAACTCCTTTCATGTGAACTTTAAGAATAAGATTATCATGAGCCAGCAAATCCAACCAAATGCATTAGCATCTCTCTTTCCAAATAAAACAAACACCACAGTCAGCAGCTAGGAGGTGGCTATAGGTATTTTAGTTAGGTTGATTGATCTATTAAAAAAAAGTAAAATAAAAGCTGTACCTATATTTTATATTTTGAAATATATCCCACGTCCCTTGGCAAAAAAATGCATTGACAGTTCTTACTTCTTATTGTCCTTTCTTCTCTACTTTATTTTTTTTAAGTCATCTAGGCAGATTAATAGATTGCGATATATTGTGGAATTTGTAAATTATTCTCTCTCTTTTTAAGTAAGTTCAGTTGTTCTTCTTGTTTTATTAGATAGAGTGGTATGATTAACCCATAGCAGGAAGAAAACTTACAATAAATAGGAACCAATTCATTTATACCATATCTTATGGCCCAGTCTTTCACGCATATAATCTTAAAACAGGATTCCTTCCATGTTCTCTGTAGGTTCAATTATATAAATAAGCTGAATTTACATTAATAATAGTGTACTAATAAGAGAAAGAATCATTATACACTGCTGCTACCTTTACAGCTTTGAAGACTTTGCAGAGAGATAAACCAATTAGTACAGCAGTGTGTTATTATTGAGGCAACCAGAAAACCCAGAAAGAAATCTTCAAAGTTAGAGCTAAATCGTTTCTATTTCTTCCCTGCAAATATTGCTATTGATTCTAGGTATGTGCTATTTTCAAATCCCTTTCACCAAGTAAATAGCTTTGAATAATCTAATTTTTGCAGCATTTCTTTCATCCTGTAGAGATTTGGCAGATCAATTTTTCATAAGATCAGTGTCTCATCCCAGCTCTAAGTATTAAATTAGCCAATGTATAAAGTGATACTTTCACAAACCAAAGCTTTGTTGATATTGTCAGCTTAGAGGATTGATGGGATGAGGGAGTGTAATACAAATTATTAGCATCAAGCCAACAATCACATCAGGGGTTTGTGTGATTGGTATAATGCTTAGCAAACATGTTTACTTTTCCATTGTCATGACACTTTGGAACTTTGGAATAAAATAGCAATGCAAATATGACAAATATTTGTACTCATTTTGCATAGTGGAGTAAGACATACAAAAAAAAAGCAGGGGAACAGAATTACATTTTAATTGCAGTCTTTCCACTTATTACATAACTGACCAGATCTGATTCAATGCTCTAGCAACCTGGATAGTGTCTCAAATTGGTCCAGCAAGATGGGGATATTAAGATATTATTTGTGCCCAAGAACAGTCACAATGTTATTTTTCAAAAATCAATAAAATCTGTAATACTGGTCCATCCTTTATAAAAAGTGCATACAAACCATACAGTTTTGACTGTCTGTTTTATATTTAGAGGCAAGGTATATACAGGCAAACAACAAATGGAACAAATATCCCTATTATCCTTGAATTCTCAATTCCCTAAACATATTCTAGATCTCCTGTTAAACTCCCATTTCTACTCCCATTCTCATTTCTTCTATTTACATATGAAATGCATGTGTTAAATCTTTGAAGACAACTTGGAAACTACAGTTGATCTGAAAAGATGGTTGGCTAGGGTGCTTAGTTGTTATTTACAAGCCTCTGCAATGCTTGGTAGCTAGATAATTTCAGGACTGCTGACTTCAACTAGATGAGTATATGTGATCACTTAATTTCATGAGGTGAGAGCAGAAGAAGCCAGGAAATGCTGCCTTCCCATCATGGTACCCACATTATGGAACAGTCTCAGACCAGAAGTTAGTCTGAGTACCTTAGTACTGGCCTTCCAACAGGTGAGGGATGCTCTTCTGGATAACCTTTGAGAAATGTAGCGACCCAAGGTCATCTCAAACTGTGAGATGGGCAGCATGTAAATTAATTAATTAAATAAAATAAATTACTGTATATCATTTGAAATAGGATTTTTAACAATGTATTATTTTCTTTTCTAATACTACATATTATTTGTGAGTTATGTTTTCTGATACGATACTGAAATGGCCTCATATTTTATATTGCAGTAAGCTATCACAAGTCAATTACTCTACAGTTCATTAACACAGAAGCTTGATAAATATATAAATATCTACTGTAAGATATAATTTAAGAACAGCCGCTTGGTCTTGCTAGGGTTTAGGTTAAGCTTGTTCCTCATTATTTAGATCCCAGCAGGTACCAAGCACTGAGTCAAGAGCTTGACTGCATTGCTTGGCTACCAGAGATTGAGATATAAAACTGAGTGTCATCTGTGTTCTAATGATCCCACTCTGAATTTATGAATGATCTCCTCCCTTGGCATCATGTAGTTATTAGACAAAAAAATGATAGTGTCACATATTGTAGCATCTGTACGAAAGAGCTTCAGGTTGAGATCAGTCACTTTCACCTTTCTTTTCTTTTTCCTATTCTTCCTTCCTTCCTTCCTTCCTTCCCTCTCTTCCTCTTTTTCTTTCTTTCTTTCTTTCTTTTTGTAGCAATAGAGTTATTCTTGAAAGCTTGGGATTTGAAGGTTGGTATTCTTACTCCAGAGCTCAAGAACTGAATGAGAAGTTAAAATGTTCAGATTCTTACTAGGGCTGTGTAAATCCTTTGAAAAAGGTACTTCACAATGAACAAAAACATAGGTAAAATTTAAATCAAAGAAAATGCATCTTTTTTTCAGACTAGTGTTGCTGTTTCGTCCACATGTCCATGCACAGCCACTTTGCTTTATTGATTTCAATGAGAGGTGCTTTCAATATGCTCTCATGCCTTTCAGAGCATTTGCACATCCCTAATACATACCTCAAAAACTGACCATGTAAATTCAGCTTTTCCAAAGCCTATTTTATTCAAGCCATTTATTATTAACTCATTTTTTAACCTTTATTGTTATCTCTCAGGAAAAATATTAAAATGTGCCCAGTAAGAGAGATCACCATCACAATGATTGTACCATTTTATTCTCCCTGAAATACTACCGGTAGGGTTTTGATTTGTTTTCATTTTTACTATACTCAGAAGAAGCATGCCTAAAATGTTTCCTGATTATCATAGATAATATATATTTAGCCCAATAAACTTGTTGCTGTTGTTTGAGACTGGTAATAATGTGTTTTGGGAGGGAGGGGCAATGGGAAAACTGAAGCATAGCCCTAAACTGTCTTTTAATAAAATTGATAGAACAGTTGTTTACAGATGACTGTCAAGTCTCATAACCACAACTTCCCACTTCACAATATTACCCATCCAATATAGTTTTCTGCTTGTCATCTCAGCATACATAATGTATCAGGTGAATGTGGAGAGACAGTTTATAGAATTTCTAAACTTGTCTTTTGTTTGGGTGGCAGTTTTAACTTTAAATATGAAGGATAAGAGCCATACAAAGACTGGCTGTTTTAATTATTACGGAGATCAAGGTTAGAGATGGAGGATTTAAGCTGTAATTTTATGCTTGTTTATTACGGAATAAAGTTACACTGAATACAATAGAACCTTTTTTTTTCCTTTTGGCAGTCAAGAACGATCAGCAAAGCTCTTGGCTTGGCCAGCTGCTACAAAATAAAACAGCCATGGCAAGGATCACAAATGGGTCGGTATTTCTGAGTTTATCACTTTTATGTATTGATTTGATTAAAGAATTTGTTTCCAGAAAACAGCTAACACATGCAAATGATTCTCTAATTGTCACTCAGAAATTTGTAAGTTCTAGTAAATTGGCCAATAGAGAGCCTTTACAGGATGAAAATAAACCAGGCAGCTCAAGTACCCCACTAATTAATGAATATTTCTTTTGTTACATATATAAGCTAACATACATTAGATCTGGAAACTTAGATCTGGATGTGCTGGATGTGCTTGACCAACTCCTTAATCAATGCACCGCACTAGCTTTTGTTCTGTGACCTATTTGTCTCTCATCGCATGGTTTTGCTAAACAAGCATAATTCAACCTGATACAAACCTTGATTTATATTCATTACTCAGATGAAATTATTGATCCTCTTGTCCTAGCACTCATTCTTGTAGTCCTTATTTTGAAACACATAATTACCATTGAGTTTAGGTATCAGTTATGCTTTTTTTCTGGTTCAGATGAATGTGAGTTTTTTAAATAGTATTCCACTCCTTAGAAAAGACAGACCAGAAGAACATATTAAAATGTCCAGGCTTAGTACTAATGGAGAAGAAAGTTGGTATAAATGGAGTCCCACACCAGAATGGATACACAAGCCATTTTATTTTATTTTTAAAGGTAAATGGGGACGAGGGGTTACCTCTTCATATATGCAAAGCTTCTGTTTCCCATTATGATAAATTTTACGAAATTATTTCACTCACTGAAGAAAGCAAAAACAATGAAGGAATTGTGCAAAAATTAATAATAAGGTTTGGTAAATTGCTAAGTGCGATGTATGAAACCAGAATGAGTTTACATAGGCATATAACATAGAACATACCACAACTTTCCAAAAAGCAGATGCATATATACACAATTCCTTTCTTTTGTGACAGCACTACCTTTCATAGAAAGAGTAACTACTGAATCAAAGAGATGGTTTTCATTGGCTTCCTATTATTGTATTGCATTGCATTGCATTGCATTGCATTGCATTGCATTGAATTGCATTGCATTGCATTGCATTGCATCGCATCGCATCGCATCACATTGTATAGCACCGTATTGCATCGCAATATACTGTATATAAACAATTGAACAGTTTTACCAATGAAAATAAATTAAACTTATTTTTGTGATGTGTGTGCTCTACATGATTTCTATTGTAAGTTCTAAAATTCATCTAAAGTATTGACAGTTGAACAATCAGCATTGAACTGTCAGGGATATTCTGCATATTGTTTAATATTATTATGTATTTTGTTTTTGCATTTAGAATGATATACCATCTAAATGACACTTTGGGCTTTAGCTGGAATATTTTCATTGGTAGATATCAAAGACGGGACCTTTTACAATAGTAGTCCCACAGTTTTAACGTTCTTCCTCAGGACAATATTTTGTCATTTTTTGCCATTTATGGAAATCTTACTGCTAGTTATATTCTAAGCCGTTTTGCTAATGGACTATGCTTTAGGGAATAAAATTAGCTATTCCTCTTCCTTTAACAAAATTGCATGAATTGCAAATTGTCTTCTATAGTACTTATGATATAGTTAAACTCACCTTGCAAAAAGGAAAATGTCCAGATATTGGAATATAAATCCTTTTAGCATAAATGCTAGTATTTCTGTAATCATTTTATTACCTTGCAAAGATGTTGAGCAGAAAGAAGTATATAACTAATCTATGATTATGATTATTTGATCACTGACTTTTTATTGAATTTGATTTATTTGATTTTAAATTGCATATGACTGTCAAAACATAGATAGTATTTAGTGCCAGAACTGCTCTTTTTTCAATGTAGGATCCTTGCATTTTAAACAATTATATAGAAACAGAGATTTCAACAGTCACAAGCTACCACGCCATTGATTTAAATAGCTCTGCTTCTTTTGTTTTATATCAATATGTTTATCTTTATCTTTAATAAACTATGGCAATGACCTGTTGGGTGTGAATAATCCCATATGCTGCCCCAAATTTTCTAATTTCTACTCTGAATACCTTGACAGTGCTCAAAATTTCTATGACTATAGAGCAATTGCTGTTACTTCTGTCTCATCTGATAATGAATCAGATGAGACAGGAGCTAACATAACATCCTCTTTGTTTCAACATACCCACTTTATCTAGTGTTTATCCTTTAATAACTCATAGTTGATTTTGAAACAGACATTTCTACTACCTCCTGTTTGCCACTGTCATTTATATGCTTGCTTTTTACTGTACTAATATTTTTTTTTAAAGAAGAAAATCCAATAACTGCCTACAAACTTGGAATATTAAAATAAAAATTCAGGAAAAATAAAGAAGTGAAATAAATGAAAAGGCAAACTGCTTTCATATGGTCTGGGTTTAATATACCCAAGGAGAAGGAATTTTGCCCAATTTTTCACTCAGCATCTCTCACCAAACCAGGCTGCTTTTCATGATAAGATTCAAAACCTATCACACTACCAGTTAAAATCATTCTATCGCCAGCATCAGCAAAAAGCAAAGGAACTTACAGGCAAAGAGGATAAGCAGGAAAAAAAATCAGCTGAAAAATAAATTCATGATAGTTAAGCATCTCCCAAGTTATAGACTTTTACAGAATATGTAGCATTATTTTTATATATTTACTTAAAAATTGATTGTCCCTTAAATCTAGATGCTCAGGATGTTCCTTCTTTTTATATGAGCAATCTACATTTTAGATGAGAGAATTCTATTTAGTATGATGAATTTGTAATATCGCTTATATTTACCAGTATACACGCAGAACATGTAGTAACAAATTCCTTCTTAGAGCCAATAGCACAATCACATGTCTCAGTCCTGTGATGTTTTGAGTCCATACTTAGACAGCATTTTTTTTTTTTCCCATTTTTCTTTCCAGTATATTGTTCAAATGGATCATATACAAGTGAACTCTTCTAAAGGTCCACTGTTTTGTGAGTACAGTATACCATTTATTGAGAAACATCCATACGGAGGTAAAAGGAGCAGGGTAAGTAGCTTAGGAACTCTCTCTCGGGCCAATCTACCTCACAGGGTTATTGTTGTGGAGAAAATAATAGGAGGAAGGAGTATTATCTATGTTCACCACCATGTGTTACCTATACAGTAATGAAAGAAAGAAAGAAAGAAAGAAAGAAAGAAAGAAAGAAAGAAAGAAAGAAAGAAAGAAAGAAAGAAAGAAAGAAAGAAATATTGCCTCTCTCATTAGGATTTTATGTGCTCTGAGACAGCTGGAGGAAAAAAAGAGAAACACGAAGAGTCCCAGAGAAATCCCAATTTTTGAAGGGTAGACTGAATAGTTCTGGATATAAAGACTGTTACTGCAGTCAATGATCCAAGTCATCCAGTGAAAGATCCTACAGATGATGCATCAGAGCTTAGGAGGCGCCATTTCTACCATGGTAGCCATTTCTTCATCCTTTATAAGATCATGAAATCCTGTCACATTTTTTGTAGGCTTCAAAGCTTAAGACAAGGCGCATTCAAGATGTCAGATTTTGTTACAAACTCCAAAGAGCTGAAGAGAATGGCACTGATGAATCAGAAGTGGAGAGCATTATTAACACTTTTACGAATGAGCTCGCTACAGTATATGCAGGTTAATGATGAAAAAATAATTAGTTATGTAATTAGACTCTGTCCACATGAGACACATGCAGGTCTAAGTGCTTTGAATTAGATAACACCTGACTTACCCAGAGAGAGAAAATAATGAAAACTTGTTAAGAGCTGTGCTCTTTTAATTAGAATACTGTGGAGTCCTGAAATTTTCTCAGTTTGTTATTTTACTCCTGGTTGGAAGTAAAAACAGCAGCTTCTCACTAGTTTCTTGGCCTGCTATTGTGTTAGTTCAGAAATACGTAACATGAACATTCCTATGTAGAACCTGCTGATTTTACTGGACTTGAATCGAAGGAAAGACAGTTAATATCTGCCATAGGCATTGACCAGAAGATTCAGTTCAATTTCTATCTTATGCTTCAGAAATTGTTCTATGCAGAAATTTATCCTGCATTTTCTTTTACCAATTCTTGTGCAATAAAATGTATTAGAATTTATTTAAATGAATAAGAGAATTTTAGTGAAATTATCATAGATATAGTATGGCACTTATTTAGTTTCACAAAAGGTAGAGAGCCTGTTGGCATATATCCTGTCTTTCACTGTACACTCATCTTCTGTAACAATTTGTTGCCTTTCCATGCCTCCATGAAGTCCCCAAGGAAGGCATCATGAGGAAACTTCTCTGAGGAGGAGGGAAGGGGCTTCTCTTATTGGGAAATGTGGAGAGCCAAGAAAGCTTCCAAAGGATGGGAAAATGAACAGCAGAAACAATACCAAAACTAGCATCCTCCCCCATCATCATCAACAACAATGAAAACTAAAAAGAAAAAATACTGATGTTGTGGCTAACGGATGTCTCAACAAACAGATGTAAAAGCCCTGAATGGATAACAAGATGTTGATCCCTGACCTGCCAAAAAGGAAGCATGAGCTCGTATTTTGCTGGTCCAGATGAATAGGAGGGATTTCCATCCTCTTCTGGCATGAGCCCTGCCATCCGGTCTGAGGCAGCTGCTCAATCCTACTCTCTGATTTTCAGAACCATTTGCCTTTTAGCAGCAGGAAACTTCAAAGGCTTTTCCACTATGCCAAAAATCCCTCTCTCTTATTCTCTTAACAGCCATGGGTGGCAGGAGAAACAAAGAGGAAGGAACAGAAATCAGGTCTTTTAGGGTCTGTTCCTCCAGAATCAAAAGGATCCACTTTATGCCATAGAGGCTGAAGCAGCTTTCTCTGTTTCCTTTTCCAGAAAATATGGAAGAGAACCTGCTCTATTGTGGGCATCCTACCTTGCAAAAATGGGAAGCTTATCACAAGGATACTGGTCAAACAGGCACCTTGCCCTAAGATGCTGGGGGAAAGCTGTCCCACAGGGAAACTGCTCTTCAGGTAGCAAAATGCGCCTCCCCATCCAGTAAAGCTGCCCACAGACAGCCACTCTGTAGGGAGAAAACCAGGAAAAAGCAGTTCTTCAGACCACATACACACACACACACACACACACACACACACACACACACACAGTTGAAACTAGAACTAGTGGATAGTCAAGAGAAGAAATTTAACCCTTGGGGCACCATTTTCAACTGAAGAGCTGTTTTTCTTTGCTTGAAAGGTATCTGGGAGGTAGATCTTCAGTCTCCCATCCCAAAATACTGGCCTGTTCTGCCAGGATAACTGCATCTAAAATATTCCTGGTAGACTAGTCCACTAGGGGAGTTTAATGGTGGACAGATGTTGATTGAAGAGCCACATACATTGGAGCTCATAGACATTATTGCCATTGTAAGGAAGAGATGCCCTGCTTTCCCTCTTTGTCTTTTGCTTCATCTGCCAAGAACAGTGGTCAGAGAAGGAGGAAACCAGTTCTTCTTCTCTTTTCCTTACTTTTCTTGCACTGGGACATCAGTGGGAAAAGATGGCTCTTTGAGCCCAATTCAAGGAATCACTCTGGGGAATCAGAGATCTACAGCAATTACAATACACTGTGGAATCAGACACTGTTGCCAATTGCTGCAATCTACCTGTCTCCATCTACTATTTCTGATGTGGACAGCACTACTATTCTACATTGTTGCCAAAATGGAATTGGGTACTTCTTTAAGGTGGTCTGTTTTTCTGCTATTCCAGCAAAGGATAACAATGCTTCAAGCTCTGAGAATAAGATTTTAAAGAACTAGAAAACTCTTATGGGAAATGAAAACCTCTGAGAAATTTCAAGACAGATTTCAACACCACATTAGAAAAAGCCTGACTGAACTCAGAATAATAATTCAGGGGGTTATGATTAAATCCAAAGCAAGATTTGAGGAACTGAGACTTCCTGCCTTGCATTGATTAGCATGAGAAACCACAAGTGTCTGTAACTTAAAAAAAAAAGCTTTTGAAAGAACAGAATGAATTTGAGGCACATGAATCATTGAAAGTAGATACAATTTACTTCTTTCAAAAGAGTATATTTACGTTTCAAGTAGGTAAGTGCAACAGATGAAATGCAAACAATGCCTTTATGAATCTCAAGTGTTGACATATTCTATTTAATTGTTTCTTGGCCAATATATATAAAAAAATAGATGTGTCCTGGGATAAGAGGTCCAAATTAGTGTTTAACTAGCATACAGAATTTGCTGTAACAATAGTATGGGAATGGCCAGGGCTGGGAATTCACTGGAGAAAGCAATTATGTTGGGAAAATTTAGTGGTAAAAGGAGACCAGGCCAGCAAAGAACACAACGGCTGGACACCATCAAAGCTGACACCAGGCAGAGCATAGAAAAACTCAAAGAAGTAGTGCAAGATTGAAGAAGTTGAGAGACCTGGCCAAGAGTCAGACATGACTGAATGGATAACATTGTCATTATGATCATTTATTCAAACAGTTCTAAAACAAGTTACAATTTTTTAATTACAAAATCAACTGGTGTCATACTTTCAAATTGGTCCAAGTCAGGGAACAGTAGACCACTAGAAATCTACATTATTGTGGAAGGGTAGAAGAACAGAATCTTGAGAATTGACAGATTTTCTTTCTTCCCACTTATACCAGAGCAATCTTGAATTTGTTTCTCTTTTTTCTCTTCCAGGGATAAACTGCTGAAATTCTTCTTCAAATCCTTCTCTATATACCTTCACACAGAGAAACTCTTAATTGTAATAGCACTGTTACAATTTTCAGTTTCAATGAAAAATAGGCCTCTCAACCAAAGGTGTTTGCAGCTACCGCCATGAAAAACTGAGTGACATCATGAGGCCAACTTCATATTTTTATACATCAGACCCAAGACCATAAGTTATTGGTTTCTGTCATCACCTTTAACATCTACCCAACCCTGCAGATAATTCTGCCTTGACGGGGAGTAGCAGCGGGACTTTCCAAACGCATGTGATCAAACTTTTCTTCAGAAAAATAAGGGCTTTTTTTCTGCACTCAGTGTCCTAAGATTTTCTCAGTAATTTCATTGTATTCTTATTCTGGAATAGATCAGGGACATGTTTGGATGAAGAACTAAGGAATGCTTTTGTTATATTTATGCATGACATCAAACACATTAAAACTCCACTGTGTTCTTGTTTTCAAAAATGATCAACTGGTCAGTACAACACAAAACAGGCAAAAAAAAAATCCTGTTCAAAGCTTTGTAATACTGAAGTCCTATTTCAGAAGAAAAAAATTATGTTCCCTTCTTATTGTTTCCTTTGTTTCAACATGGAAAGATAGCATAATGCAAGACTGCACAAATCTGCAAAAAGATACAGCATTCAGAGCATCTGTTTCCCTGGAGATTAGACATACCTTTGCTCTAAGGTATGTTACTTATTTTCTTAGGTATTATATGCTAATAGCAGCAACTTGCTCATTCTTTGATAGGAAACATTTTCTCTTTTCTTTTTTCATAAATTTCAATGTTAAATTATTTTGTTTGGTTATATAATTTTGTTTTTGTTTTTTCTTTACTGACAGAATAAAAACATTTCTAATGGTAAACATAATTATTTCTCATCATAATTTGTATCCATAAATCCAGGAACCCCACAAAATTATGAAAGCACCACGCTTCCTCTAATAAAAACCCATCCTGTCATATAACATTTTTCAAAAGTTTCCATTAACCCAGGTTGCTAAATTTACTTCTCTGAAAATCAGCTAAAAAAGACAAGATCCATCAAGTTAATACAATTTCTACCCTAGAAATTGTTTGTGTTGTTGTGCTGACTTTGTCTGGAGATAGAACTTGCATGTTTCTTTAGCAGCAATGTTTGAATTGCCCTTGGTTGGAGACCTGGAGAATTGCCACAAGCTGACACAGAAACTCCAATGCTTAAAACAAAATGCCACTGCTACACATGATAACAGCTGGCTGTAATCTGCACTTTTTCTTCTACTAACATTTCATTGAGAAATAGAGACAGTTCCAAATATTTCACCCTGTGAGTTTACCTTTCAATGTTCACAAAAGCACGGGGATATTAGAAAATTGGAGCACGTGGCACTTCTAATAAACAATCCTAAGAAGA
>JANHFL010008488.1:42089-53914 GCA_032468155.1 Oxyrhabdium leporinum
TATTATATTGCATTGGTCCATGGTGACATTGTCACTACCAGTTCAGGCACTTGAACCAGCAACCCCATCGCCATAGGAGGCATGCCCAATAGATGTGCAATATCACCCACAGGTGGGTTTCTTGGTTCAGGATCCCAAGCCTATACTTTGGTTTATTTCTCGAGGTTCCAAAGCCTTATGTGGGTATCTGTCTGGTTCCCAAGCTGACAATTGGGCAGCTTATCCAATGTTCCCAAGCCTAAAGTGGGTATCTTATATGGTTACCAAGCCAAAGTCCGTACTGTTCGTATGAACTGCCATATTCCAATGATCACTTATTTATTATTTGCATGCCACGTTCTTTAGTGTTGTTTCTGGGAATTAATACTGTCAACCTGACAATGTAACTGTCAATCTGTGCAATCACAGATTTCGAAATTGAGGCCGAATGGAATTTTTATGGCAAATCACCATGCGACAGAGTTGGTGGCATGACTAAATGTTTGGCTGCTCGAGCCAGCCTCCAGAGACCATCAACCAACCAAATACTGATGCCGACAGATCTGTTCACCTTTTGCAACAGAAACATTCACGGAATTATATATATATATATGTTCTAAAGGAAGAAATCGAAGAAAGCAGGATGTTGCAAGAAAGTTAGCAGCACAATAGCTGGCACAAGAGATCACCATCAGTTTGTGCCAGTTGATTCAAATTTGATTTCTGTCAGCAAAGTTTCAAATGACACGATTAACTTTGTGGCCAAAATGTATGCATCCACGAGGCCTTGCTCATTCACTTTATTGGCCTGAAAGACAAGATGTTTGTTGGGTTCCAGAACCACATCTTATTTGCGTGCTTCCAGTGCCTTCAGTTACATCATCAGGTTGACAGTATCAATTCCCAGAAGCAACGCTAAAGAACGTGGTGTGTAAATTCAATAATAAATAAGCGATTGTTGGAATTTAACAGTTCATATGAACAGCACGGACTTTGGCTTGGGAACCATATAAGATACCCACTTTAGGCTTGGGAACATTGGATAAGCTGACCAATTGTTGGCTTGGGAACTGGGCAAATACCCACACGAGGCTTTGGAAGCTCGAGGAAGAAACCTAACTACAAGCTTCGGATCCTGAACCAAGAAACCCACCCGTGGCTGGTATTGCACAGCTATTGAATGTGCCCCCTATGGCGATGGGGTTGCTGGTTCAAGTGCCTGAACTGGTAGTGACAATGTCACCATGGACCAATGTGATATAATAGTACTAATAATGGCTATATAAAACAAGCAAGATGAAAAAATAATAGAATGCATGTGACGTTGTCATAGCAACGTCCTCAACTTTGTCCCTATTTTCAGGGCTTTATAAGTCAGTGATGAAAAAACAACCCAACTTTTTTAGGGGGTTTGAAACATGCTCTTTCTAATGAGAATGATTTAACAGAGTTTCCAGAAAGTCTTTTTTTGTAAAAGCGGGCTGAAAATACCCTATTTTTGGCGTTTTTACAAAAAACGTCAACTTTACACTCAATTTGTAAACTATTGGAAAACAGTAGGAGAATGAAATTTTACATTCAAAAACCTTGTGTTGCTAAGTTATTACGCACAAAGTTTCACATTTATCATACCTTTCCTTCGAGAGATATAAAAAGCCAAACTTTTTTTCGAGCCACAATATTTTTGGCCAACTTTGCTCCAAATTATTTAAATGGAGATTGCTCATGAGAATGTTTTTATTATTTTGTTTACTAGAGCACAAAAAGTTGTACACGATGGCCAGGTTTTGTTGCTCTCAACAAAATATTGCTGGAGATATGTCTTAAAGTTGCTGGAACCTCAGAGTCATACTGTAGAAGGCTGTGGTATGGGATCAAACAAATGACTATATCTCCGCAAGTATTGCATTGGCACACATAACATTTTACTAATGTTCATTGAGGACATGTGTATATGTTCACACAAAATTTCATCAAATTCCATGATGGTCGAGCAGGGCACTTTTCTGAAATCAGACCACTTGACATGGAATGAGCCTTATCCTATTATCAAAAATGTCATCAAAAGAACTCTTATCTCTGAAGATGTCACTGAAAATCTCTCCACCATCTCCATGATGAAACAATGTTATTTTAAAACTTCAAGTCAGTGACCAACTTTCAGAAACATGCTGTTATATTTCTGTTTTGCATTTGTATTATGGAGTTATCCCATAGAGGTAAATGTTTTCTGCCACTGAGTGATACATCCATACATGATACTATTGTGAAATGCAAAGTGTTTTCTTCTTATCCTTGAGTAGACAGAAAGGTAAGTTAGCGTGTTCTGTAGTGCCCTCAATACTGAACTTTATTCTTTCTCGGGAATGAGGATATAAGGTAGTACTGTTCTTTCAGTTTAAATATGGAAAAAAATTAAGGAAAATTATTTGTGTAGTTTCCTAACAAAAATCACCAGCTGGGGAAAAAAAAACATCCATAAATTAATCACTTAATGTAGAGCAGAGATAAGGCTGGGTCTTTGGAAGAGGTGAATTTTGACCTAGCCTTGTCTTTGAACAAATCTTTTGAAATTCTGTTCAAAGACTGCCCAGCTATGGGTAATATCCATAATACCTGCCATTTTCAGATCAAGGTTTCCACCAGCATTAATGGCATATGCAGATATTTCAGATCAGGACAGAAGCAGCTTCAGGAATTTTTTAAATCTTCTGATTTCAGCAGTTAAGATGCACACTTTTGCAGAATCATTTGGCTAATCTGACAATTGCTTGCCATGTGCCATTATGTTTGATATCTCAAACAGTTGGGCACAGTTTAATTTAACAAGTTCACTGACAACTTTTTTGGCATAGTATAGATTTAAGCCACTGATAGGTTCCAACAATTATAAATCAATATGATCAAGAATAGCATGGGACTAAACAATCTAGAATGGCAGAAATTGTCTTTACATTGTCTAACTATATTTAAAAAACTGATACTATATCATTCTCCTATTTCCTATCATAACAAATATTACATTAGAACTAGAATTTTTATTTATGCCAAACTAGAGGCTAATCTAAAATATTAATGCAAGTAAAAGTCAAATCCAGAGTACATCATTTATTAAACATGATTGGCAGTGTACACATCAAGCACAGTGCATTGTAATGTGCTGTATTGATCTCTATATATTAAAATATGTATACACAAAAAGACAAAAGTATTCTGCCATGCAATGATATATTCTTTTTATATTAATATATTAGCATTGAGTACAATGCCATACTACATCTATTCTAAAACATTATATTTGCTTAATAATTCTTTTTATTATTCCTTAGAAATCATCAACAGATTTAAATTACTGATTTATGTGAAAATATAATGTCTGGAAACTGTACAGGTCTGGATGGAAAAGAACCAGCTGTAGCTCAACTTGGACAAGACTGGGTAGTTATAAGTTTTGAAAGCCCCAAATCTAGTGACTCTCCATCATTATTTCTAGATGGGGTGATATTGCTCCAGGCGGAATTGTTGCACAATCTAGGGTCCTCTTGGACTTACATCTCTTGAAGATCTGGTAGTAGCTATGTCCAGAACATCTGTTTTGTATTTCTACTATGGAGAATTACACAATAACATCATGTGTGGCAATTACAGCCATTTTTAGGTTGGGAGGCACTACTCACAATCACTCATGCCTTAGCCTCAGTTGGATTACTACAATTGAGACCGCCCAATTGGACAACGTCCAAACCTGCTCTATATGATGCTATCCTTGAAGAGCTTTCAGAAGCTTCAGCTAGTTTAGAATGCAGCAGCATGCGCATATTGAGCATACCATGATAAGTCAACATAACAGTGTTGCTACATGAGCTGTACTAGTTCTTAGTAAGCCTCTGTGTGCAAAATAAGAAGCTGATTTCCATCTTTAAAGTCATATTTGTCATAGGACCAAATTAATTGTAGGACTACATATTCCTGATGGTTTCTGCCCATCCTATCAATTGGGCAGAGTGTGCATGCTCTGGGTCACATCAGTGAAGCAGCGACACTTGGTGAGTCCTAAAAGTTTGCTTTCTATGTACTGGCATTTGTCTTATGAAACAACCTCTTCCTAAGATATGGACAGCCCTGACTCTGCTAGCCTTCAAATTAAGATCTGGCTTTTCTCTCAAGCAGTGTAGCCAAGATGTTAGTGGAACTTTGGCATCAGTGTGGTTATGCTTGATGTCCTTAATGAGAGATTTTTGGGGCCTCAACGGTTTCTTTATAAATTTTCAATTGTGTTTTATTTTTGTTAGCCTCCCAACTTTCTATGGTGGATGGGTGACCATATTAATTTTTTAATATACCAAATATCATTTCTCCACTGATGGGGAAAAAGTCATGGAATTAAGAACCATCATGGTCTGGACTACTTGAACTTTCCAAGTTGTTTTTAAGGATGGCACATACAATTAAGAGACTACGGTGTAGCAATCAGACCTGTATGTTATGAAAACATAGCCACCAATATTATGCTAATTTCTGACCTAAAGATTTCACATCCTTCATGCCCGTCTCTAGCTACTCCAATAAGAGTAACCTATGCTTGTTGCACTTCAGTTCTACTTGTCCTATTATGTCAATAATGAAGTAAGTGGGAATTGCAATCCAATAATATCTACAAAGGCATCATAATCAATTCACTAATGATAGTCCATCATTTTGAATCCTTAGAACAGGGAATACAAGCAACTAAACTATGTTGCAATTTCAAAAGATGCTCAAAAAGCCCTCATACAGCAAAACCTATGCAGAGAATTGGGTGTATTTGTATCCATTCTAGATTTTGGTTCAGAACTGCCAGACTGTTCTTAAAACCAAACAATTTCAAAAGAATATAGAAAATATAGGCTATTTATAATTAACTGAACTTCTCACAAATTTGTGATTTGTATAATACCTTGGCAAGCAAGTTTTCATATGAAGTGCATTTTAAAAAAAGATTATATGTAAAGAGGCACAAAAATAAAACCTTTGAAAAATAGCTCTTCCGTGGATTGTTGCACAATAGAACTACTGTAGCTTTCAAGATTATCTTGACTAAGCAAGATTGAGAGAAGAGGCAAACCATCCAAGACAAAGATAACCAACCATTTGCAAATCAAATAAATACATGATGTTGGCTACCAAAGGAAGAGGAGAGATTCAAAGCAGCGTGGATCATTTACCATAAATTGTCCTCAAGAATGCCAAATAAAAGCAGCAATCATAAAAAGAAAAAATGTTATATTGTTCTACTAGCTTGTTGAAAAGGAGTTTGTACTGAGTCATTTCAGTTCCATGTTGCATAACTCTTGTACCCTAGGAGTACATCTGTAAATAAGAAAAATGTATGGAATAATTCATGGGGCTTCTTTTGATTTTACAACTAACTGTTCATGTTGTATCTGTAACAGCAGCAAAGTGTTTGCCCCTCATCATCAGTTGCAGTCTGACAAATATTGCATATATTGCAGCTTTTGCCTCTTTGCTCCACTGATTTGGGAAACTGGTTCATTTCATGCATGTACATCCACGGTGATCCATCAAATTCTCAATAGATGCAAAGATTTAGTAGATATGTAATAATAAAAGCATGTGCTTTCCTGTAGTTTCTCTCACAAGTAGTACTTGTTCGTTCATATATGTACGTCTTAACCAAGATTTCCTTCACAATTCAATAGCCTATGCTTCTATCTAAGTCACAAGAGCACCTAGATACCCACCAACACAAATTGATGACATTCATCTGTAACAGTCAGAGACGTAAAGCTGCGAGGGAGCAAAATTATGGACATAACTGAGTATTTTAGGTGCATTATTTGAGTGAGATTCATCAACATGCTAAATATGACTTTGATGTTTATGGAACTAATTTCATATGGAAAATAATGTATATGAAAATTTATTTTACAGAAATTTTTGAAGTCTTTGGAATATAGCACTTTTGAAGTCTTACATATATAGAAATTGAAAATAAAACACTCAAAAATAGGTTGGTTTTTTTTAAAAAATAGCAGTTGCAAAGAAAGATTAATGGTAAGTAAACCACACAAGAACACTACCCAGTCCAAGCAGTAAAAATGTTCTTCTAAAAACCACACAGATGCATATGACACCATATTCACAGGAGCTTCTCAGAGACTCACTGCTTCAGCCATAGTAGAAATCTACTCTGAGTTTTCTGTAACAGAAATATCAAGACACTAACTGCTGTAATTAAGTTCTGTGTGGTCTTGTTCCACCCATGACATGGAATCATGTCATTATTCAAAGTGACAGGCATCTGATTACAGGACCTTTTCATGTCATGGACCCCATCATTAGGACAGTTCCGAATAACAGATAAAGTCTTGCCATTATCAGCTTTGTGGATTCAAATATCTATCTTAGGGCTTAACTCCTCAGTTTTTACTAACAAACCTGGACAGAAGGATGAAATGTCAGCTAGTTAGCTGTCAGAAGATAAAGGGATGTCACATTGATAGGATCAGACTGTCTTTTCTGTTCCTATTAAATTTCAGTCTACATAGACTATATTAAATCTGTTTACATCACTTTTATCTTACATTTAGGAGGAATCTATCTCAAAGCCAGATTCCACTAGCCCTAATAATTTCTGGAATAAATTGTGGAATTCCACAATGAAGATTGCAATAAATTTGCAACACACTGAACAAATGTCAATTTATGTTAATCAAAAGCCATTAAAAATTATGAAGCGACAAATTATACTTTACAACAGTACCACAAGTGCCAACAATTAGTGTATAACCAAGCAACTCCATTGGCTCTGACACTCCAAATAGGCATGTTTTCCATACTTGAGAATTCTGACTGTGACATTTTTAAAAACTAGAAATCCTGGAAGCCAAAGGTTCCAGTGGCCTGCTAGTTAAATATGGAAATCAGCAGGAAGAAAATAGTAATAATTGTTTTAAAAAAAGGTGAAATCACCATAATGTATCTTCTTTTTACAACCTCTTTACTTCTACACTCTCAATGGGAGAAAAATGATAACACTATTTTCTGCATTTCAGCTAAGAAACATAGAAAAATATAACGTAAGACTTAAAATAGGACAATAGTATTTTTTCTAATTTGCTCAAATCCTCAAATAAATCCCACCCCCAAAGTACAAAGTCTTGATTCTGCTATGTACTTCACTCACTTTGCATCAACTTTCCCTACTCACTACAGGGCAAAGCCAATGAAAGAATCTGGGCTGTATTCAGAGCCTTTTGCTACAGAATAGGATGACAATGGAAAGACACTACTTTGCACAGATAAAATTCACTAGTTAAATAAGGCACTGGCAATTCTGTCAGTGATCTGAAACAATTATATTGTAAACGCTCCCCCCCCTCCCCCAATCACTGGGGGTTTTTCACAGTGTAAAATGTTCCATATTAGGAAGTAATGCATTATTCTACAAAATATTAGCCAGGGTCAAGCATGCTGTATGTATGCTGCTTTGCTGTTTTTGAATATTAGAAAGTAGTTTAATTTCTTGGATTATGAATACTACTTTTTTCCTATTTCTTCAAGTTCTGAATTGAAAACTGCCTTCATTTCTTTTCTTTGCAACATACAGTACTTACAAAAATTGTATGATTAAATATTAAAAGGAGCCAGAGCTGCTAACTGTTCAAAGCTAAATGTGCTGCATAACAAGAATTAGATGTGATAATGAAATTTTCACTGCTTAAAGGGGATATTGCTAACTGATGTATGTAGTGAGAAAGATGTCCATGTAACCAATACAAATACAGCCATCACGGGTTTTTAACTAATTCTATTAAATGTTAGTTCAGATCCTTCTGAAACCTTACTGAAAGCTAATTTGAGTTGAGTGTTACCTGAAATATCCTATTGGAAAGCCAAATAATGCAAGCATATGGTTATAAGATAGAAAGAACCCTAAAGGATCAGAATAATGGCTCATGTAAACCATCTTTCTATAACAAATTTACCTAAGTAGATGCATTCAGGATGCTTAGAAGCACAAACCAGCTTTTCCACAGCTGCTTCCAAGTTCCTGTATTATTTAAGATATGCTACTTTTGCTTCAGCTAATGAGACTAATACCCATTGACAGACAATTCCATTTATGTACTACTAAAACTCTTGTCATAACCTTTTAGAAAGGTTGTTAAAATGTGAAAAGATGCATCAGAGCACAACAGATTTTGAACCAAGGTGCTTCAAATGGTCTAACTGACAGAAAATATCCAAAATCCAGGCCTATGACTCTGAGGGAATGAAATTTGGGGAAATTGTGGTGGCTTCAGACTGCTGCTGTAGTCTGTGATGCTCATTCTGACATTCTATGACAGCTTCCCTGCCACTCTGGCAATCCTTTGCTCCTTCCCCCAGCTGGCAGCGAGGAATTTAAGAGCATGTGGCTCTTAAAGAAGCAACATCTTTAAGGTACATGAAGAAAGGCTTGGATATTTTTACTGCTTTATGTGCCTCTTCTGCGACACAGAAATATGCAGATATAGCTACATACAGAACGTATTTGTTCTGGAATTCAAGGCACAAGTCATCAAGTGAGCTGCTGTGATTGCAAACAGTTTCGAACAGAGGTGTCAAACTGGTGGCCTGCAGGCCAGATGTGTCATGCACGCCCACCCCAGCTTCACGTGACGGCAACGTGATGCCATCAAGTTTGACGCCTGTGATGTAGAAAATGGATCCCTCTGATGTCAGTAAAATACATTAGCCACTATACCTTAGTCCTTGCCAATCCTGTTTCATTTTTCAATGGCTTCCTATATCAGCCCCTCCTGTGGCTGCCAGAGATTATGTAGACCAGTCCCTCTCTAGCCATCAGAAGGTCATATGACCCTATTTTTGAACTTTCTGTGACAGCTTCCTACAATCCAATAGGGAAGCCAGTACGGATTCTAAACTATTCTGAGGTAAGAACAGCAATGTGCATTTTTGTGGTTAAAAAAACCCTAAACTAATCTAAACTAATAAAATAATCGCTCTTTTTACGACCCTGTGATCCCTTAATAAAATAAATTAAATAAAGTAAAGGTTATAATCGTATGTCATTTGGTGTATCTGTGAAAGAAACACAAAATGAAACAATAACTAAAACAGAGTAAGAATCTGAAGAAAAAAATCTTGTCTTCTAATTTTATTTCACTTTCACTTTTTGACTGACCATCATCTTGCACAAGCCAATGAAGCCATTTGTTTACTTATATAAACTAAAGCAGAATTACATAATTTATCCACTTTTCTATCTAAATTGAGGTTCCATTTTGTAAGCAGAACTTGACGTGCACCTTTCTGAGCTGCAAAAGCCGAACACTGAAATGGCCCAGTAAGGTTTAATTTTTCAACAAGACTGTGATATTTTGTTTCAGCACATTATAAGCTACATTAGAAAATATTTTGATTTGTTTAATCTTTAAACTTAGTTTTAAAATAAAAATATGTCTTTTCATTCTTGATCTTCTTCATCCCATTTATGTTTCACACATAATTATTTTCAGTCATTTCAGTATATCATGCGTCTTAGTAATAATCTCATATTTTCCATGAACAGTGTTTCAGGTTCAGTCCCTGGCAAATTTGAGGTTGAAAAATGTCCTTTTCTGAAAGGGTTAATGAAATTGAGCCAAGTAGTTCAAGAGTATGAATCTGACAGCTTTTATATTCCCACCTTATTTATTTTAGTGTGCTTTCCCCACATATTTTTATTGTCTTTCACTTTCCAGCAGGACTGACAATATAGGTATGTCCTCACTGAGACTGAAATAGCAATATTCACATCAGTTTCATAAAAAGGTAACAGCTTTTATATCTTGTATTAAAGTAGTATATTTAATGGAATATATTTAAGGATTCATAGAATTTGACTACAAGAGACAATGACAAACAGTAATCCATTTCCCCAACCCTTTTTATTCAAATTACTGATAAACTGCATAGCTATAATTTCATTTCTTTCTTACATTTGCGAGTATGATCTACAGCTGCTAATTGTTCTATGTACTATTCTAAGTATTGTCCCTCTTTTACTGTTAAGACAGTGTTTCTAAAATAAAAGTGAGAATTTTTCCCAGAATTCCAACTTTCAGCTATAGTATATTCACATAATGTAAAGTATTATATAAGCTTAATATGTATGTATACCATGTCAGTTCTACCTCTACCTATTCTTCTGAATTCTAGAGTTAAGGAATGGCTTAAAGATGTTAATGACAATATGTTTCCTTTCTGGTTCAGTCAGAGAATAAAAATAGCACATGCCATTAAAACTTACTAACACAATACAATAGAAATCAAAATGAAACATACTATAATTGGGAATTCTACCATCCTGATATCAAAGTCCAGAGAAAAAGCGAGTTCTTAATCTTCTTTCTAAAAGCCTGCAGGATGATGGCCTGTATATAAGAGCAATGATGAGTCCAAACAGAAGGGGCCACCACCAAGGAGGTATACCTGGGTCCCATTAAATGCTGATGCTTCATTTTTTTTTCACAGTAGTCCTGGGACTTTTAAAGGCTTCCATTTTTACTACTTCACATCTGTAATCTTTCCTTCTCCTATCACCTGTCAGAATCTAAACTAACACCTACTTCCACTTCTTTATCAATAAAACAAAATACAAACTATTTTGATTGATTAAGTGCATGGGTGTTTGATGCAGTAGCAAGAAGTCAGGGCTAAAGATAACCTTAATACTCCAAGGATTGAATTTGGAACCTTCCACAGGTGAATTACGTTAAAGAGGGGATCACGTCCCTTCTATAATCGGTAAGATTTTATGATGACTGAATAAAAACTATAGCTGGTAATTCACAAGTATTCCACTCATTCTTCCTGTGTTACTGCTAAAATGGAAAACTCTGCATATCACTTACCTTGAGATGCAATATATCTCCCTACATTATTAGTACCTGCTGCCTTAAAACTTTTCGAGGCCAAAACATTGGCGCCAATTCTGTATGGGGCAAATAAGAATCTTCACAAAGAAAAACCTGCTAGAAATCATACAAACAAAATTCCTGCAAGCCATTTTAGCTTCATCCAAAGGAACTTCAAACCCCCAGTTAAGGCTTGAGACAAGTATATCTCAAATCCAGGTAACAGCCTGGAAGCTGATGATTATCTATTGGCTAAAAATGCATTTCTTTCCAAAGGGACTGTCCCATTAGTGTTGACTGACAACTTCCCCTTCCCCTGGAAACAGGCGATAGACCACAAGCTGGGCTCTTATGGGCTCTCCCTGGTATTCTTAATATCCCTAGGCTTTGACCAAGCTAAGTGAGTAGTTATTAATAGAATAAGACATGGAGTTCCACTTAGAACTAAATAGGACGGCTCTCCACAGTAGGAACAGAATTAAACAAGGTGTGTGGGAACCAGCAAGATAATTAAAGGACCTGATCTTCCCGAAATATAGAATAGCATTCTTCAGAGCCAGAGTTAACATTCTTCGCTCAACACTCCTCCAGGACAGATATAAGACCACCCCAATAGTGGAGCAAGTATGTATATGTGGTAAAGGAGAAGTCGAAGATATCACACATGTTTTATTGTACTATGAGTTATAGAAAGTTTATAGGTCAGTGTATATTCTTCCCTTATTAGAGAGATTACCAAGGAGGATAGACAATTTTTATGGAGGTTATCTCCTCCGGGACTCAAACCCGCTACCACACATGCAATGGCAAAATTCTGTGTTGCTGCAATGACCACATGGAAAAATTCGGTTACAGAATTATAGATGCCTAGGTGGCGCAGTGGCTAGAGTGTTGAACTGCAGGCCACTTCTGCTGATTCAATCTAGCGGTTCAAATCCCACT
>JANHFL010008488.1:54014-67167 GCA_032468155.1 Oxyrhabdium leporinum
ATTGCTTATAAGCTGTAAACCGCCCCGAGTCTTCGGAATGGGGCGGTATATAAATGTAAAAATAAAAAAAAAAAAATGTCAACTTGTGCCAATTTTTTGTAGATATCTCTTATAATTTTTAGAGAAATATTTACACACATACTTATCTGCTCTCCAATCATGTAAACAAGGGCATGATCCAAACTGTTTGATACCATGTATTTTATTACCATGGATGTTATTATTCACTATTATTATCAGTACTATCTTTTAACACTATTGTAACACTATTGGTCTATGTCCGTAATAAAGTTATATTCTATTCTACTCTATTCCCTACATTTATCTAAGGCACAATCATTTGGTAATTTTAAGCCACAATAATATTTTTTAACAGGAAAAACTGTTAATAACCATATGCCTTTTTTTTAGAAATGAGCACCATTTTGAAAAAACAACTAATCTAAAAATATAAGCAGTCACATTTATACCCAACTGTCATTTCTGAATGTAGAATATTTTTAAAAGTACTAAAACTAGCAGTAATGCAGAGCAGCATTAGTCTTGAATTATTCTAGGAATATGTATTTGTCCATTCGTATACAGATGCAGAACCTGCTTTAATGGTCTGGGGCTATGTGGAGGTTATTTGGAGGGTCCTATTTGAAGACCATAGTTGGGGACAATGGCTGGACTTTGGCCTAAATTTCACCCTTAGTTTGTGCCATTTGCCAAACTAAATACAACAAACTATTTTACTATCTCTCTTTAGTCAACAGGCCATTCATCTACCTCAGGGCTCAATTGCACAGATAAGTTTATTAAATATAGACAATAAGGCTGGATAGGTGTGCAAGGGAGACCTTGCACACCTATCCAAGTGCATCTAACTGATGTCTAACCGAGACCTTGCTGTTGACTTTGTTCTTGTACTAACTTCTGCTGGCAACTGAGGATTGAGAATTTCATGCCTGTTCCTTTTCAGTCCAGTATAAGGTGACAAAAGGCTACATATATTTTAAAACTTTGTTTGGGCTCCCAGTAACTTTCATTTCTTCCAAAGTTTTCACTATTTGATCAAGATAAATTGGTTAAAGAACCAAAAGGGAGAGATCTGTGGTATTCGGTAACCTCATTAACCAATATAGGGGTCTTACACCATAGTCCATGTTATCAAAACAAATCTCCCACTTGTCAATAAATTGCATGAAATTACATGACGGCGTGTTACACTCTCTCACTGTGTCAAATTATAGAGACAGAATAGCAGCACTTGAAAACAATATCATGCTACCTATTATTGAGTGCTGTGATGGACCATATGAGAGGAGGAAGAACACATTTATAAATCCTTCCTTGAGATCTGCTACTTTTCTGAGAACACTTTCAGAATTCCTATTATTAGAAAAGAAAATGTAGTTACCTACAGCATCCTATTGGAAGTAGGGTAATTTTCTTCTCATGTCCTTAATCAATACTTCAGCAATGTTTTGTTCTCTTCTCAGAACAGTTTTACTGCTGTACAATAATATACTGCTGTATAATGGAGAAAAATTTAACCGAAGCAACAGAGATACACTTCCCTGATGCTGATTTTAATCAGAACAAAAAGAAAAGTGATGGAAAGGGAAATGACTTTTTTCTAAAATATTTTTTATTGCTATTTTATTTTATATCTCAAGTTTATTACTACCTCAGAGGGCACTATTATGGAGGGGGTAAAAGAAGGTCTTTATAACACCTCCAGTACTACCTATTCTTTATCTGGCTTCTCAGGACACCCAGAAATAAAAGGAGGTTGCATGGTCTTCCACAGCTCTGTATATATTTTTTGCAATGATGAAAGCACTACTCCACCCTTGCACTCGAAATCGCACTTAGATGTGTGTGAATATCCTGGCACACATACAAAAGGCCTGGGGTTTCTGGTGCAATAGCTTTTATCAGACTGACCCGATTCCCCTGCAGACCCCACTGGCAGGTTTATAACCAAAAAACCCTCCAGGCACACATAGACTCTTACCCAACAAGCTCAGTGTCAAGGCTGGCCTGGAGATCTAAAAGAATCAAAGTGGTCCGCCCACCATGCATGATGCAATAGTTTGTGTGATAGCTCTGAAGTATTACTTTTCCCATGTACTTTTTAAACTTCTGATAAGGCTTAAGCATTCATAGTGGAACAAAGGATGACAAATGACAAAAAGTCTGGCACAGATACTATCCCTTTTCTATGTGACTTTTACTGTTGCACACAATTATACTCAGAGGAGCTGTTGTACTGTGGTTCACTGACACACATTTTGTCATTTAGACAGACTCTCTTGTTGCTTTGGGCACATATGCTCATGCCTCCTGGTACTTTTCCAGTTGAGAGCCATCATCATATCAAATCCACATGGGACCATCTTTTTTTTTTAATTGACCCACTGTGTTAGTCCCTTGTCAAGTCTACTTAAAATTCTCTATTCTGTATTTTTCCACATGCTACATAAATTGAACTCAGGGCAAACCCTTCTATGGTCTTTTTTGAACGGGACTTATATACACCTTCTTTCATAGATATGCATTATGCCTTCACAACAAACTATGTATGCACATATGTAAATATATTTGTGAATAGAAACCCCAATTAACTATATTATCTATATGATAGCTACATATTAACATTAGTAGCAATGTGATCGCACCTTTTTATAGATTCTTGCACAGCTCTAAAGTGTAGCATTCCCATTATTTCATCAGTGTTCAAGGCTGAAACTATTTTCCTTATTTCATGTCAGTTTACCTGTAAACTGGAATAGAGCTGATTTTCTGCAACAACACGGAGCTTATAGGTGGTTCATTATCTTATTGGTGGTAATGCACCCTGCTGCCTATCACTTCCACCACTATCAATCCACATCATAGCAGCATGTATTCTTCATTATGTGGTTGTTGTTCAGTTGCTAAGTCATGTTCAACTCTTTGTGACCCAATAACCATAGCACACCAGCCTTCCCTGTCCTCAGCTGTGTCCCTGAGCTTGTCCAAATTCATGTTCATTCTGTCAATGACACTATCTAACTATCTCATCCTCTGCTGTCCCCTTCTCCTTTTCCCTTCAATCTTTCCCAACATCAGGTTCTTTTCCCATGAGTCTGCTCTTTGCATTAGATGGCCAAAGTATTTGTACTTCTATTTCAATATCTGTCCTTTCAAAGAACAGTCAGGGTTAATTCCTTTAGAAATTATTGGTTATAACCATTGAGAGAAGCATGTGATGGCAAAAATGTCAACAGGCCATCCCTTTTCCTTCACAAATTGCTTTAAGATTTTAGGTGCAGGCAAAAGGCAAGTGTGCAGCCAGAGATTCCTCTTAACAGCTATTAAGATTCTTTTTTATTGTTGTTAAACAATCAGATCAAGTTATGAGCTGTAAAACTCTGGATAAACACTAAATGGGAGCAAACATAAAGACATCCTGAAAGAATTTGGCTGAGTTGTCTCCCCACAATCCAAAGGTTCCCTTAGGGAATTATTTAATCTTGCAGTAGATTTCAAACTTTCAGGCCTCAAAACACCTGTTCACCGGAAAAAAATATATCAGCACCCTTGATTGAAGGATGGGGCTTTGGTTGACAAGCCCCACTATTTCCACTGTACCTTAGAAAAATTATAGACAGAAGTGGATGGCTGAGGTCATTAAAGAATTATATTTCTTTTTTCCCACAGTGCCTTACAGAATTTTAAAACTCTTTACAAGTGTCTAAAGAAAAAAAATGCACAAAATATAAAGCTTAGAAGGTGGTGTCCTCCCCATTTAGTCTCTTGTAGAAAGCAAACCCCCGTCCCCATTCAGTTTCACAAAGCCCATTCAAACCCTATTGTTGAGCAGGCAAGAAGGAGATAGTCATTCTCCTAGATAGAACAAATGGAGATGTAATGGTTGGCAAACTAAAATGGATTGAGGCTGGCAATTAAGGATTTACTGCTGGTTTGAAAGCTGAGGCAAGATTTTCAGAAGTGAAACCTGGGGCATTGATAACATAAAATGGAAGAGAACTTGCTGGAATTATAGGAAAGCATATTTCAAATGCCTTTTGGGAATAAGTTGCAGTTAGGAAACTTTAGAAACACAAGAACATAAGAACCATTCTGTGGGATTAAATCAAATCCTACCAAGTCCAGTGAACCCTTTTTCTGTAACAATCAGCCAGAGGTTCCAACTGTTGTCCTTATTTTCAATACCTCTTTGTGGTTTTCAGTCAGCCACTATGGAAAACAGGATGCTGAATGAGATTGGCTCTTTGTCTTATCTAGCAAACCTCTTGTTCATATTATAGGCATCACTTGAAACTGGTAAAGGAAATGTGTGGGCTAGGAGTACATGGAGTAAGTACCCTTTACAGTCACCTCCGCATGGTTAGGCATAGCTAGCTATTCCTTAAGTGCTTTATTTATGTTAGTACTGTGCAGCATTACATTATTTCACAATACTCTGCCAAGATCTCTCAAGGTTTTCATCTTTTTTAAATAAAATGTTTAAAAAATACAATAAAACCTATGCAATTATTCCTGTAAATTATCCCTGCAATTTGGGTATAAATTTTGTAAATTTGGAAGTTGTGATAGTGGAAGAGAAGGAAACATCTCAAAAGCAAAGACAATTATATAATAATCACAAGGAAAGAAAGCAAACACATTCTACAAATTGGATGCAATGTGCATCAATCATTCAAAATATACAAAGACAAGACAACTGTGAAGTGAATAATTGCTGCCAGGATTGACACAAAGGTATGATGATGATACAAACAGAGAATCAGTACAAAGGCCCTACTGTGATATTAAAACCCAAAATTGTCCTTCAATTTATTTAATTATATTGGTATATATAAATAAGTGTAGGTTCTCATTATGAGGTGTGTTTAAGTCAGGAGCATGTGGCTCTGGAAGCCAGTCCATATTCAGACACTGAACTGTCATTCTCCCCTCAACTTAAGTACAGCAAAATCATAGCTTCTTCTTGTGGCACCAGTCAGAGAGCAGCTGTGCCTCTTAAATCATCCACCCAAGTCTTTACTTCTGTGTGGGTGGTAGAAAGAGAAGAGAATGACAGAGCCAGCAAGAAGTGCCAAGGAATTTAGGAGCAGTAGCCTGGGTCATGCACATAACAGGAAATGGCTTCTGCTGCCCACAAGAGAACACTGGGCCTTGCTGTCATTTCAGATTCCCCACTCAATTACAAAGTTCAGTAGAAAATTTAAGGATGGCCATTAAATCTAGCCCAGTGTTTCCCAACTTTGGTAGCTTTCAGATATGTGGACTCCAATCCCCAGAATTCCCTAGCAACCTGGCTGGGAAATTCTGGGAGTTTGAGTCCATACAACTGACAGTGGCCAAGGTTGAGAAACACTGACCTAGTCTAGCCCCTAGAAAAGTGCAAAATTCATTAAGCATATTGGAACAAAAGTAAAATAATACGCAAATGATTATGCAGGATCTGTGCCCACTAGTGCATGAAACAGTTTCAAGAGTTTGCAATTTCGTGATAGAAGACTGCTGTCTGATGTTTGTGGTAGTATCATAGCATTCACTGAGGGAAGCCATTCCTTTAGATCTGTCTTTAATGAGTAATAGGCTAGATTATACATCAGAGACTGACTTGTATGCTCAAACCACAAAACCCAGTGGCAACGTAAACATGTATTCCAAGTTCACAATTTGTTGGTGAGGATCTAACATTGCCAAAATGTGCGAGAAGAGTTGGGGGATTTCACTGCTGGCAAGCATATATTTAGAAATGACTCCTTTGTCAATTCACCAGAGTGAGTAGCTGTGGGAAGGAATTCCACAATCCATCATCAGGGTTAGCTCAAAATATGTTGTTGGCTGGATTGAAGGGTAGGACCCCACTCTCATCCCACCTTGTTTGGAACCCAGCTGGCAACAGAATTTGACAAAAGTATTGGCAAAAACATCTAACTTTGAGGTTGCCAAGCAGCCCCTGTTGCATACCCACTTGGCCTTATTCTACTTAAGGGTAAATTCTGCCTTGTCAATCATGCAATATACATTTGTTCTCTACTGATCAAATTAGAAATCATTTTTACTCACCTGATAAGTGAAAAGCTTTTTTTTTTCCTGATTGGATAAAAGTGAGCAACAGAACTTTGGAAAGATTTTGAGTTAAGATTTGATTAACATAAAGTAAGTTTTCAGCACAAACTAACTGAGGTGTAGCACTTTTCTCCCACAAGAAATGCAATTCAGTGTGAGCTGTTTCCTAAAGGAAAAGCACATGTGAGAATTTAGATTATTTTGTCTAGCACAGCTGCTGCTTGTACTGCAAAATGAGAGCTGCAACTGATGACAAGGTAGTATGGAACTTGACACCTCTTCTGGCATACACCCAAGAACACAGAATGTTTTAGATGGCCTGTGGTATGTGATACATTTCTTAATTGTTGATCACACATAATTAGGACAATGAAAGCTTAGTTTAACGAAAGCGGTTAGGTTAAACCAATGGGCTTTACTATACTTGGACAGATTTTGTTAGTCTTGGAATGTGACTCTGCAGAATAACATTTTATAAACAGGACTAAATAGCATCTTCTCTTCACAAGCTATCAACCTAGAATTATGGCTGACACCCCAAGCCACAGTAAATGTTGTACGCTGAATAAACGTCAAGTAATCCAAAGGGTATATCATGCCTAAAATAAACTTTTCTCCTTAAAGATGTTAAAGTCAAAACTTGCATGTAAATGTCAGCCAGGCAAAGAAATAATTATCTCATTCTTTGGCTAAACATTTTCTACTGATTTGTATTGACTTAGGCAGCAATCCTATGTACATGCAGTAACAAATCCAGCAGACTGCAATGGGATTTACTTCTGAGTAGAGACACAAGGGATTTCTTTGATCCTAAGAAGATTCTATTGTTATTTTTATTATGATGGATGGTCCAATGATAATTGAAGTGATAAAGTATGCTAAAATGTATAATATTAAAAGTCTTAACAATAAGCAACACATATCCGCTTTTGTATGTAATATACAGAAAGGTTCAACACAGTAAAAACAATAACCCACAGTTGTTCCCTGGAATAATTAAAAGAAATCTTCAGGTGATAGTGATAGTGTTAAACATAATTATGTAGCCTTTCGGTAAGTAAGAAAGTGTTGTGAGCCTCAGTTGAAGGACTCTGAACCAATGTAATTGCATCGTGAAGTAATGCTGCACAACCTTTTCAGAGTGATGCCTACACATCCTTTTAATGTGATATGGGACTTAAACTCGGTAGGACCAGGGTGGGTGTGACAAAGGCAAAAATTAAGCTTGACAGAAGTAGAAAACTAAAGAAAAATTGCATCCCAATTCTGCAATAAACAGTAGTAACAACTAACCTAATAAATTCAAATTGTGAAAGTATAACCAATTGCACCCTTTAAAGGAATACATAAAATTATCTCCATGTATTATTATTTTTTAACATTCTTGGTAAAGAGATGAAAACAAGTTGTCCTGCTACAAAGCAGAGAAGAAAGATCACACATGAACTTACTAAGGAAAATGTTACTATATGGGGAAAAAAACTTCTGTACTCAGTATATGTCCTGATCAGTGATTCTATTATTCCTTTCCACTACTAGCCCTCCCTGGCCCCAAACATTTATCTAAATGTTTAAAGCTAAGCTGCATTTATTTAAAACTTTATAGGATGAGGCACTATTGCCCAACAGCAGAATTAGAATCATCATATAAATAAATAAAAAAAAAGAAATATCTTTATATGCATTCATTCATAAGCACCTAAAACTACACGCTTTACTTGCTGTTGTTGTCCATAAGTAGACTTGAGTACTCTACTTATAAATAATATCAAATGTTCTGTTGATACTTTGGACTACAAGATCATTTTACATTTCTATTACTCTCAGTCTTTTGAATTATCAATTGAATCCTACATTCTTCTACTAAACGCCAATAACACAGTGGGAATTAATCTCTCAGTAGGACTGCAAACTAAGACATTTATGTATCTAGACATTTGTTCATGCCAATAAAATTCTGTTCAGTTATTCAAATAATCTTTTCTTAAATGGAATAATAAGTGAGCAAATATTCCATATGGGAAACAAAGTGCTGTGATTTCAGTGTATTAAAAGAAATGTGCATGGAGAATAAAGATTATTCTTTTCATTCACTATATGCTTCCTGAGGCATTTTGCTCTTTAAATTTGTTCTAATATTACCAGAATTGATTTTTAGTCTCTGTAGTCCCAGAGGTGCTGCCTTTGGTGAAGCTTTTGTTGGGTGACTGTAATGAAACGTCAGCTTGCAGGACAGTTGCTCTACTTGCAATTAAATTTTTAAATTCAGGACGGTCCTTTCCTCAAAAAAGCTAAATATAGATGTATGGCATTTTCTAGATGTCCCACTTTGGCATATGTACGTGTGTATCTCTCTGTGTGTATGGTAAGAAAGGAAGTTTGGACATATTAATTTATAGATTTTGTAATATAGATTTTATTGTATGGATTTTTCTCTGGATTTGAAAATTGTTAAAAACTTTTAACTGAACTGCAAAGGTCACAGTCATGACACTGGCAGAAAGAGGACAATTTAAACAGTGGAACTAGATTGTTTTACATGCAGATCCAGCTCCTGACATCTCTAGTTATAAGTAGCAGATAATATGAAAAGTGTTGTATAGTAGATTAGCGTGGGCTAACTCTGGGCTGGTACAGACATTCTCGAAGTGTTGTCTTGACCCACTTTGATAGGCAGGAAACAAATATGAAGGGACACACTTGGTCCTGTTTTGCATGGCTACATGGGCAACCTTTGCTGAGCTGCTGGTATTAGACTAGGCCACATGTAGGATCCAGGTATTTAATGACCTTTGTGCTTATAGAAACAATTCATGCAAAAGCAATAGCCTTGATTTGTTCTTTAGTACCACCCAAGGACCCCTGGCCAGGATCAAGGTTTAAGCTCTACTGATACCTTAGCCTTTTTTTCCTCCAAGAGCAGCTTTTTCTGGTCTTTTTCATGAGGGAGTGCTACTATGAATCTTGGAACCTGATACACTCATTTAATTTTATGCAGTTATTTATATCACATGATGTAACACCACTGCTCTGTGAGCTGCACTGGCTACCAATGTGTTTCCAGATGCAATTCAAGGTGCTGGTTGTCATAGTTAAAGCTCTACATCAGGGGTATCAAACTCGCATTGTAACGGTGGCATCACGTGACGTATCGGGACTTTTTTCCCCTTCACTAAACCAGGCGGGAGCAGGGCCAGCACGTGACACATCCAGCCTGCAGGCCATGAGTTTGACACCCCTGCTGTACATGGTTTGGAATCAGGTTATTTAAGAGGCTGTCTTTTTTCAAGAGTTTTCTACCCATCCAATCAGACCCAACAGATTAGGCATGTTGCAGATCATATCAGCCAAAGAGTGGCAACTAGCAAAAACTAGAATATATATTTTTTTTTCTGCTGTGGCTTCTGCCTTATGGAATATTTTCCATTCAGAGATTAGAATAGCCACATCCCTGTTAGCTTTTCATAAAGCTCTAAAAAGTGAGCCTTGGGCTCAGAATGTGTTAATGATCCAATTTCTTGGCTTTACTATTAGTTGATTAATCATCATGGCTGCTGTTTATACTTATTTGTTTTGAGGATGCTTTTATTGTTTTAATGTCTTTTAAATTGTCTTGTTTTATCATTTTAAAATTGTAAGCTGCCTGAGTCACTTGGTTGAGTTGGGTGCCTATAGAAATTTAATTAATTAATTAATTAATGCAATGCCCTCTAAGAAGAATCCAGAAAGAAAGGTGAAATAGGGGCAAGGTGAAATGAGACAAGAGAGCCTCAGTCATGGCAATACTAAATAACTGGATCAGAAATTCAAATAAAGAACTAGCATAATGCTATTTTTTTATTTACTTGATTTAAAAGCTGATTTTGCAAGCAATGACAAACTATTTAAGGTGGCAATAAACCTGCATGCACATGGTCACCAGAAACTGAGCTTAGCGGCTTACCTTAAGATAACATCCTGTAGAGTAAGGAAGATGAGCTTATCAGAGATATGCAGAAACTGTTATCTACATTTTTAAAGTCCAGAACTATGAGATAACATTTGGAAGTGGCAGATTGTATCTTAATTCAATGAACTACTTAGAAGGAGAAATTACAGCATAATCAGACTTGCAGGTTTCTATTATTACAGATAGTCTTAATTTATAGTCTGCAACTGAGATCAACAATTGTCACTAAGCAGCATGGTTATAAACATCATATGACCATGCCCAATTGATGTCATCAACTTCAACAATTCTGACTGCAATTGTTAGGCAAATCACTGTGTATCATTCAGCATCACTTAAGGTGAGCACAACTTGTGACTTTCTGCCATCTTTCCCATTGACTTTGCATGTTTTTAGTGCCTTAATAACTGATCAGTCACTGAAAAAACCATTGTTAAGTAAAGACATAGTCCTCACTACAGTATAAGCCATGGTAACACAGTGACTAGAATGCAGTATTGCAGGCTAACTCTTCCCACAGCCAGAAGTTCGATCCTGACCAACTCAGGGTTGACTCAGCCTTCCATCCTTACAAGGTTAGTAAAAAGTAGGATCTAGATTGTTGGGGGCAATATGCTGACATTTGTAACCATTCCGAGAGTGTTATAAAATGCTATGAAGTCTAAGTGCTATTACTATTGCTATAATCTATCTCAATAAAAGTAGTTTTAATGTCAGAGTTCCAAGTAATAGGCCTATAGCAAGCAAAACTCCAAGTCAAGTAGATTCCTGAAAGAATAGCTTTATTGGATATATCACGTTGGCACAGATCTGGTGAAAACTGACTCTGAAGATTCCTGCAGTTTTCACCTAATTAAAAGTAAAAGTTTTTCCCTTTCCCCAAACAATCAGTCATATGGTCCAATCGAGGTGCCATCCGATTGCCAGGTAACATCACTCCTCCTCTCTCTAACCAGGTGTGAGAATGTCCTTGGTTCTCAAGATAAAGTATTTTGTTTTGGCTACAAAACCCCAGCTATCACTTTCCCCCCCCCCTCCCTATCCCTCAGCTCCACTGAAGCATCAAAATGGCTTCAGTCATTTAATGGTGTTGATCTCCTGATCTGAGTTACTTAATGGGGAATTTTAAGGCAGCTTACAATTTTAGGCAACATACCTATAAAAAAAAAACAAGAAATTAAAATGCAAAAATGTAATGACTGATTACTAAAGGCCTGACTAAAGAATGCATCTTTGCATGCTTCCTAAAGCAAAAAGAGCGGGACAGGGAGGCTAATTCAACTCCTGCAGAGTACATTCAATGGAATGCAGAGGGTATTCAGTATTCTGCAACTAATGTACAGGGTGAAATTTGATGGGGGTTTTTAAGTAGAAAATCCTTTCTTTGCAAATCTAAGCAAGATTGTAGGAGGAGGGGCAGTCCCTCGGGTAATTACCAATCTATTGTACATCACAAAGTAATCTATTAAATCTTAATCTAACATCAGCCCATTCTGAGAAATTATTATTGACTTTGATAGGCAAATGTAAAATAGATTTTAACAATGAAGTGTCTCATATGGCACCAAAAGAAAAAAGAAATAAAATGAAATCTATGTGTATGTTTCTTTTCTCTCTTATATTGTATGTTTCTTTTCTCTCTTATATTTAAGCATGGCATTTTAACAAGAGTTTTGTTTTGTGGCTCATTTGGGCAAAAGGGCCAGCTCTTTGGGGAGTTAACCTGTACACTAGATCACATAGGGAAACGAAAAACAACAACAAAAAAAGGATACGTTCAACTTCCTATCAGTTTTACAATGTAGTCAACGTTCTGACTTTCTGTGATAGGCTCAGGTCTTTAATTATGCACTTCCAGAATGCATATGCTTACAAATAGCTTATGCATATGTTATTGCATGTCATATATACAGATTATAACAAGAAACAAGAAACATAACAGGACACATATTAGAATTATATTTATGTTCTTCCAAGAAAACATGATTCACAGCAACAGTTTTATTGATTTATAGTAAGGGTAAGTTAAATTATTGATTCCTGTATCAATATCTAATTTTATGAAGCAAATTTAGAGAAGTACCTATTTCTCTATGGGGATTTTTCACCTGCACTCATCAGCTTGCCATTTAAGTTTTGGCAATCAAACTGCATCATACAGATGTTTCCTGAAGACTCAACACATGCTAGCCACAGCAGTTGCCTGCATGTGGTGGGAAGAAATGGTAACAGAAGGAGAAAAAAAACTATAAAGACAAATAATTAAAGAAAAAACACTAAGACAACAAAAGAATATCTACTAAAAGCTGTGCCATAAGTCCTATACATTGTATAACATCTGACACTTCGTCTTGATTTTAAAAAGGCAGGGTGGGGAGAATACAAAGAACAATCAATGAGTCAATCAATGGCAAATTAATATTAGGATAGGAATATTTTATCTGTTAGCCAACCCCATTTTCAAAATGTCCAGAATACCTGAATGAAATGCCTGATTATATCTGCCCAATTGTATAGTATTAGAAGAGTATGTTGCTGTCATCAATTAAATCCTTTTATATTCTTTTATGTCCAAGTGTTCTAGTATACTAAGAGCATTCCACCTTCTCATAAGTTTAAATTCTAATCCAAAGAACACAATGTGCAGTAGCAACATGCTGCCCACATGTAAGGCTCTTCCCTTCTGATGAAAGAGAAGGGATGGAATTATTTCTCTCTTCCAAAAACAAAAAAACTGGGCACTGGTGGAGTTAAACAAACAAACAAAACCTGCAATGCCCATTCAAGAAAACTGCTGTCTAGATGTAGTCTAAAATTGATCCAACCAGCACTGTAATTTCACAAGCTAAAAGAGTGTACATATGTTTCTCCAGAATCTCCTTTTCATATTCATCCAAGATTTTTTTTCAGTGTTCTTCATATCTAATTTGATTTTTCACTGTTCTGAATAATCTGAAGTCATCTCAGATCTGTCTGTTTCACTACTGACTTCTGACCACAGAATAGCTTTAGTAGTAAAAATCCCAATTTACTTTTTCCCCCTCATTTTGACAGTCCATTTCATTTCTACTTCCGACTGAGCAGACTTATCCTGAGCACATATCAAAACCCGCCCGCGCCCCCCCC